>CAEFZX010024840.1:0-24478 GCA_903066825.1 Alfaro cultratus | reverse complement strand
TCTTTGCAAGATGCATTTCTTTTTTGTGTGTTTTTTTTTTTTTTTTTTTAATGTAAAAAATATATATATATATCTTTATATGTATATATATATATATATATATATATATATATATATATATATATATCATTTAAAATTTTATTTTGCGTTTTAAATGCAAAATGTATATATATCCTTTATTGATTTATACAGTTTTAGCTTAATTCTGGTCTGAGGGTGCTGCTTCAGAAAATGAAATGTTTTAGTCCGTATACTCCAGTTAACGATTAATCGATTACTAAATAAGTTGGTGATTATTTCAATAATTGACTAATCTGGTTAATTGTTTTACCATAATCCAGAGTTGTTTAGTAAAGAGGACAGGGAGCCAGTTCAGTCAACGGGGATGAATACTAATGCACAGTTCACTTTTCAGATTTTTTATAAAAACAAATGAAGCCATGTATTATTATCAGTTTACCTAATGATGTCATACAATATTGCTCCATCTCAGGAAATCCCTTTGAAGTTTAAACTCCACTGAAGTTTGTGGTTGTCAACTGCAGAACGTGTCGAAAAGCTAATCATGCCTCTCTGCTAAATTGAGTCATTTCCTGATGCTTCATGTTGTATTGTTTTTAGCAGATTCAGTTTCCTGTTTGGGCTGTTAGCTTCAGTGGTTTATGTATTAGCTGTGGCAGGGAGGCGTTTGCTGTCAGTGGTCTCTCTTTGTTAGAGTGATGGGAGATTCAGGCAGTCCCTCTGTGTGTCTCCCTGCCTCAGACATCTGGAGCCTCGGCGTGATCCTGTTCATGTTGGTTTGCGGCCAGCCGCCTTTCCAGGAAGCAAACGACAGCGAGACTCTCACCATGATCATGGACTGTAAATACACTGTACCGGCCCACGTCTCCAGCGCCTGCAGAGAGTAAGTATGGCTCCGCCATCCTCTCCATTCTGCACCCACCATGTTACACCATTTATTACATTTATTTACTTATGCATTATTTATTAAGGTGGAGTTTTTTTCTTCACTTTAATTCGAACGTACCTCTGAAAAATGACATTTAATCAAACTTCATCTATTTAGCACTTTTTATTCAGACAAGCAGAGTTTCCCCCTGCTTGTGGTGGTTCACTGAGGTTTTGTATTAAAGGATGGTAATTTGACAGGAAACGTAAAATATTACTGGGTAATTATGTTACTGGAAGACATTGCTGACAATACTTAAACCCACAATTACAGAATATTGAAAACAACAAATAAAAAAAATACAATTAAAATAAATATCAATTATTTGCACTTCTGTTAAATCCAAGTTAAGTCAGTGAATTTAAGCACAATGTAATGCATTGAGAACCGGCCCAAAGCATAAACAAACTAAGAAAATATCGATGCTGTTAAATTTGATTCAGTGGTTTCAGGATAGATAAATTAAAAGATTGTAAATTGTTTAACATTTAAATTTAAGATTTTAAGGAGCTGGCAAGTTTACTTTGTAAAAGTCCAAAGAACAATCTTCATATTTAGATTGTTTTGTTACGATATCGACAATCTAATGCTCTCAGTTTAATCTTTGAGTTTTAGCTGTTCATTAATGGTTCTTAGTAAACTACAATTACATTTGACTGCTCAGTCAATTAAACTAGGCCCCTCTCCAGGTTTCACTAAGTCCATGTTGAAACATTGTTGGTAGTGCTGATTTTATTAGCAGCAAGAGGGGCCCCTAAGTCAAATTCTACTCAAGGCTTCATTCAGCATTGGACCGGCCCTGCATAATGAGCTAGACCCGCTGCACAGCGCATCTGTGCAGCTGGATGTAGAGGGACAAACAGGAGATTTAATTTATGTGGCTTTAGTGCTGATTCTGCACTTAAGACAGCAATTAAGTGACCTGTCCTTTCACTGATCCAGGTGAAGACATGATTATCACGTTGTGAAGGCCAGACTTTCATAAATGGAGAATATAAGAAGACTGGCATCACTCATCTTGTTTTCACACTGAGGATCAGGCTGATTGGATCAAACCAATCAGAGGTTTGAGCCATCTGATTGGCTGCAGCTTCACAGCAGAAATGTTGGGATTTGCACCATCAAAACATCCCAGCTGCTTCAGCTGCAACTGGTGATAAAGTCTTAGCAACATGACTTCCACATGTTAACTACTTCTGCTGTTTATGCCACTCTGAAGGCTTACTCCATAGCTTCATTAGAAAGGACCTTTGTTGTCCCTCAGTGGGGAAAATTCAAAATGCAAAATGAAAGGTGCATGGAAGCTTTCAGATTCACAAAATAGAAAAACAACAAGGAAGAATAAGAGCCTATATGACAATATATTGGGGACATTGTAGATAGAAAAAAGGAGTACATTTTCACAAAACATTTTTGAGACTAATTTCAGAAATTTTTGAGAGAAAAAAAACTTTTTTCCTAGAACATTTCTGAGCTTGAAATTTACAGCATGAGACAAACTGTGCTGTTATTTAAAAAAACCTACTTGGATTTAAGGAAAGGAGACGTGAGTAGGATCATTTAGTTATTTATATCCATTAAATAACGAATTGAAAAACTTGTAGCAGCTGTTTGCTATATTTTAGGCTACTGGTTGCTGTTCCTGTAGGCTTTGGTTTTATGTTCACTTAATCATGATTGACTCCTCATACCTTCCTTGCGGTTTACTATCATAAAGTCATTTATTTCTTTAACGTCCATTTGCCTAGCCATTTCGGTTTAGAACGAAGTATGTCCACCGGCCCCCTGAAAACAGTTAGCCCCTTCCCTTTAGCAACACCTAAACAGAATCACATTTGACCTTAAATAACCCCATGCCCCCTTCCATATACTTGGGACGCTGAAAGAAATAAATCCTGGTGAGAAAATAAAGTTCACACGTCTCCTGTCCGAGGTATTTATTCTTCCCCACCAGCTTCACTTCTTCTCCCTTGATGGAAATGGAGTTTGATCTGACCCTGTTTCTCCTGACATGTACAATCATTGTCAAGTTGAGAAGATTTTTCCCACACCATAGCAGAAAGCGATCCATCAGCTCTCTATTCTCAGCCTCTTGTTCATCTCTGATGGCTCTCTGCCAACATGTTTAGTAGAAACCAGACCTCCAGAAGACTTGTCCCCATGCCTGAGCTACCTGCTGGTTTTTATCTGTTTTCTTTTTCTCTGCTCTGGTGACTTGTTCCCGGTTTTGCCTGGCGCCTCACAAATTCTCTGTCATTTTTATTGCTCTTGTTCAGTGGTGATGCAGATGCGTCTGCTCTGGATCGTTCCATGTTTCTGTCCTCTGCTTGTCCATGCGGAGGACAGAAACATGGAACGATCCAGATAGTGTTATTTTCTCTCCTCCTTTCCTCTGGTGTTCTTCAGTGATCGTCTCCTGATTTGTTTGTTCATCAAAAACATTTCTGCCTGTATTCTCTCGTTGCTTGTGGCTCCACAGCATCGCTCACACATCCCTCAGAAAATGTGGCATCTTGTGATTTTACACTTGCAAGTGTGTTACCTGAGGTGAAAGATAATACCAGATAAGACAACTTTCTGTGTGTCAGCAGTCCTTCACTTCTCCCTCTGAAAAGGCAGGAAGGGCAGATGTTTGTTAAGTAACATCTTACTTTTAACTTAAGTTAAAAGTGATTCGAATGTACAGGCCTGTCACAATAACAAATTTTGCTGGACCATAAATTGTCCCAGAAATTATTGCAATAAACGATAGTATCGTTTTGACACCATTTTCAATTAACATAATGATAACGGCATAACGCAAGTTTGCCCTCTCAAGGACTAATAAACTACAATTTTGCAAATAGCACTTATCACTGGAAATGGAAGATATTTTAAATATCCAAAGTAAAACACAACCAAAAACTATAAATAATAAAATAAAATATACCATAAAAATTATAAATATAAAGACAATAAAAACACAAAATGCAATTAATTGATTAATCACTTACTGTGACAGACTTAAGAATCACTGTTCAAACTTAAGTAAAAAATTTAAATAAAAATAGAAATGTAAGAACAGCAGACTGAACAGTAAGGGTGAATTTATAACAAAAGAAAAATAAATAATACTGTACACCTATTATAAATGCTCTGACTTTTGGTCCAGTCTTTAATTATTTCTTCTGTTATCAAAGTGAATCTGCAGCCTTGTCCACTTGTTGCTATATTTGTATCTTTGACTCCTCCTTAGTACTAAGTTCTGCTCAAAAGGATATCATTGCTTTTATATCTTGCTAGAAGTTCTTTATTATTACCCTGGAAATCTGATAAATGTCCCTCAGTGTCCCTGTTTTTAAAGCTCGAGAAAATTAAATACATTTTACGAGGATGTACACAAAAGTTTTACAGGAAATTGTAATGTTTTATTTCTTATTTTTCAAACTCAGAGTTTGCTCAACTGAATGTGCCTTTTTATGTAAATATGTGATGAGATTTTTTTTGTGTTGACGTTAGTGAGCTGAGATGTGAAGGGGGTTGGATTTGTTTTCAGTTTTACGTTTAATTTAATATTGTATTTTCCCTTTGTTACAATAAAATTGAAAGCAAGTGCATTGTATTGTGTTTCTTGGTGCACTATCTTGCACCAACACAAACTATTGACATTAAGTGTGTCAATAGGTGCTTATTTTCAAGACATGTTTTATAAAATTGTAAATTTATGTTTGGCTAACTAAACATATTGTGGAAAAAATAGCATGCTGTGCTGAAAAAGACTATTCAGAAGAAATGTAAAAACAATGCTCTCCAGCTGCAGTTTAGCATTCTCAGCTCCATCAAAGCCTACATCTCCCACTGTCAGTGAACACAACACACTGTATGTTCAGTTCTTCCTGCATGGCTCACACCAGTGGACCTGTGGCTCAGATCAAGCTTAATTATTAGAGGATGTGTTTGTTTGAGTGAGACAGTGTTTGAGTTTACGTGCTGAGAAAAACCTCAGACATTCTAAAGATAAATGTTTCTCCAATAAAAACCTCTTAATGTGTCACTGGTCCTGAATGTCGGGTCTAAACTCTGTGTTGAGCTGCAAATAGAAATGATTTCCTCCAATGAAAGCAACTCTAAAAGAAGCCAAAACACAAGAATAAATAAATTATGAAGAATTAAACCTTTTTCATATACAGTAAAGTGTTCTTAGAACAATAAGACCTGGAGACTATATGAGCAGTCAGATGACATCTCTTTCTCTTCTGACCTTTAGTGTATCATGTCCTTCTCTTCTCAACCTGTTCTCCATCTCATCCCAGTCTGATAGACCGCATGCTGCAGAGGGACCCTAAGCGCCGAGCCTCACTGGAGGAGATTGAGAGCCACACCTGGCTGCAGGGGGTGGACCCCTCACCGGCCACCAAGTACAGCACTCCTCTGGTCTCCCACAAGAACTTGTCAGAGGAGGAGCACAACAGCATCATCCAGCGCATGGTGCTGGGAGACATCGCTGACCGGGAGGCTATAGTGGAGTATGTTTCATTCCCCTCTAAACTAGAATGCTCTGTTATTTGTTGCTCTTTATGCAACTGTCATAAAGAGCAGTGTTCTCTATTGGGTAGAATCCACGGTTGTAACATGATTATAGGAAATCACCTGTTTGTATGGTGAGAGAAAATCTGTTAGAGGCTGCTGGAAAACCAAAGTTCCCAGTTTTCCCTTTTCAGATTTTTTTTCTTTGTAGAAACTGTTTAAAACCTTGAATGATTTTCCTTCCACTTTGTAGTTTTGCACTGCTTTGTGTTGCTCTGTTTTACGTAAAATCCTAAGTAGTCTTGTAAGTGAAGACCAACACTAGAGTGTATTGTGACTGAGACCTAGACCAGCTCCCCACACAAATATTAGGTACACCAAGCTAGGTGGCAAACATCTAGCAATAAACAGAAATTAGTGTCCAAATACACACATTATGTAACTAGCGTAGTACGTGTAGCTAATATTGACTAAATCTCTTTGTGTAAGGACCGGGTGAAGAATTTTGTTACAGAGGCACATCGCTAACGTTAGCTAGCTTTGCTAACATCACTTTCCTAAAATAATGGCCAAAGTCATTGTTTGCCAAAAGTGATTTTATCTAAACAAAAAGTTCCTCCCTTTTTATTGTCAAAATATGATTTAGGCAAAAAAGAAAACATAAATCACTGTCAACAAACACTGATGATATCTTGTATCTATCCACAGTGTGCCTGCTGGGCCCTGTCTCCTCTCCTCATCATGTATGTTCTGTTCCAGAGCCCTGGAGACCAACAAATACAACCACATCACAGCAACATACTACCTGTTAGCAGAGCGGATCCTGAGGGAGAAGCAGGAGAAGGAGGTCCAGACCCGTTCCTCCAGCCCCAGCAACATCAAGGCACACTTCAGGTAACGTCTTCACCCGCAGTCGAGGGAGCCGTCAGGAACCTGTGGTAGCTAAACATCACTGTCGCTGTCGAAGTAAAGATCTGAGTCACTCGCTTCATTTCCATTGCAGATGTGGGAGAAACTTTGTCAATATTACGCTAATGTAGAAAGAACGTGATTTCACAATTGCTGTTTCCATTAAATAAGAAACACAATTAAAACCACACATGAATAAGTTTGTCCACGTGATGCTTCATTAAAAAACATCTTTCATCTACTTCCCATAACCAGTGACAAGAGCCAGTTGTTGGTCATGTGACTCGTGTGATGCAGAAACTAGTGCTTCCACTGCAGTTTTGCAAACAAACCAATTTTGATACGACCAGAAAATAGACCTTTTTATTGAAAAACAAGTTTTTTTTCCAAATTGGTGTGCTTCCATTAAACAAATTCCTTTTCGAAATGTCATATTACATAATTATATGGTCAGTGGAAATGCATCTGCTGTGTGAAGTGTGGAACTTCCCTGTTGTGGTCACAGCAAGCCTCCACCTGCTTGGATCACTGGAGGAAAGAAATCCTCTGAGCTACAGAGCAATCTGTGTCTCATCATCATTTCCCATCATTACTTCTAATGTCTGTTAATTCCCACTTTCCTCTTAGTTCCCAGCAGTGCTAGCGATAGCTTAGACCTCGGCCATTACTCACGCTACTATAAACTAAGATGATGAGTCCTTGTTTGGTTCATCCCTCAGCTATTTGCTCCATGCTTCCTCGCCAGCATTGTTGCTCTGAGACATAACAGGATCACACATGGAGACACATTTTTCTCAACATAACTGGAAGAATCAGTTTGAAGCAGCTGTTTGTTGCCATGGTGACCTGGATGTCAAGGTTCTCATTAATGCCATACCTGCTTTAAGACACCAGGGAGAAGGTGTGTGTCAGCAAATTTTCCAGTGCTGTGTACATGGCAACAGTAACCTAGCCAAACACCACACTGACATCTGGAGGTGTGTGTTGTGCTGCTTGTATCCAAAGTGGGAGTGTTTTCTTCTCGTACAGGAAACTGAACCCTAATGTCACAAGTTAAAATATCTCATATTTACACACTGAGACAAGATGGAGGTTCTGTCAAAGTAAAATATTCAAAACTAACTGAAAACATGATTTTCTTTTATTTGAAGCAAAAGCAATAATAACAAGACTGAAATAACTTAATACAGTGGTTCAGTGTTCGCAGGGTTCACTCCTCAGTCTCTGCAGGATTTTTAAATTCTCAGTCAATTTTTAAAATCTGAGAGGAAACACACAATATTGTATGGGTATAATATGTTTGATCATACAGTGTTGTTGAGCAACACAGCAGGAGGAACAAACAACACACACACGCACACACACTGATTTCAGTCACCAACATTCAGATGTCAGATGGGAAACCTCGCAAAAAGTCTCAAGTGGATTATGTCTAACAGAGACAAAACGATGCAATGACATCAGCTGAACTTTCTGGTGAACCATGGCCATTGTTTGGTCTTCTTTATTTAAAATTCACTCCGTGTTTCCATCAACTCGATTTCTGATTGGCTACATGTCACAGCCAACAGGCTGCGTCCTTGTTTGTCCTCAGAGAACACCACACACGCTACCATATTGGGTCAAGACGATCCATCATGTTCAGTATCAACAATTTTAGACTGGAGCGGTCCTGGCATCCTTCTCAGCAGGCCAGGACCACCACACATCTCCTAAAATGATCTTAAAAGCCATCCTGATAATTGGATTGTCCTCAAGATTGTCAGAAGGAAAAAATGGCATGATGAGCGAGGCATTTAGGACCAGAGCTACCAGTTAATAGCTTAACTTTGAGATCTCCTCTAAAAATGCTTGAACTGTTTGTTTTGATAGTGTGCTCACCACATTTACCTGAATATGCATGAGTAGAGTAGAAACCATCTTAGCTGTACCACAGAGGCTAACATCCACTATCTTCCTGATCACTGCTCTTGGGGTTTCAGCCAATCAATGAAATGATTCAAGGACCATGTTGGAATAAAATGTCACTGTGCTCTAATGTGATCAGATTATTATTGGTTGAATCAATAAATGAAAGCAGGTCAACCATTCGTCTGATATTCAGTTTCATGCAGCCAGCATTCTGAGTTCAGTGACTGCACAGAATTATCTTTGATTTTTTGACAAGTCTGCACAAGTCAGATAAGTATGGCTTACCTGTTCATCAAGTTGTGTAGTAAACCAATGCCAGAGTTGTTTTCCTCCACCATCATGTCTTCCTACAGCAGTAACAGTGTGATGGAAGCATTAGCGTCCAGGGAGTAGCTGTCTGTTCCTCCCCAACCGCCACATTTACCTCTTTTTTTAAAGGATGGTAAAACAGCCTCATTTCAGTCAGATGACCAGCAGTGTGCAGGGATAGAGCTGCATTTCTCCATTCCCTGAGGCAACCAACATCTCTTTTGAGTCAGCTCAACATCCTAGAATATTAGTTAACATTATTTAAATCAGAACAAGAGGAAAAATGTGGACTTTGAGGAACTGACACTGAGCTGAAATCACAAACACATGCAGAGATCTAGTCATTGGTTTAAGAAATCTGATTCACCACTAAGTTTGGATCACTTCCTCCTCCGGTGTTGATTTGTGGTTTATTTAGTCAGAGCAGTTCTGAAACTGCTACCAGCTCTTGTTCCAGGTGTGACAGGTTTATTGATAGACATCAGTAGTTTGTCACTCTACCCAAATGTAATGTGACAAGGTGTTCTCTTGTTTGACCCAGACCATGTGTGTGTGATGTGTGTGTGCAGGCAGTCCTGGCCAACCAGAATGGACATGCATCAGGACATAGAGGACTCTCTGGCTTCCTCGTCCATCTCTCACGCCGGGGGCCCCCAGTCTCCGGCCCGCAGCGCAGAGAACCTGCTGAACGGACACCGCTCCAAAGGCATGATGGACCTGGGCCGGCGGGAGGAGGCCACGGTCACCGACTCAGCTCAGGTTTTCATCATGTTTCACCTCGCATGTGCAGAAGTGATTGAAGAGTTTTACTTTGACTAGACTAGACCTGTCCTTCAGCTTCAAAACTGTAACAAAGCCACCAGATGTAGTATTAATGAACTACCATGATGACTTCCTGAAGGTGGAGTTTCAGAAAGAGCAGGAGTTTTTAAAGACAAAGAAGCCCAATTTCATTATGCTTAATTAGAAAATAAAAATAATTAAGTCATATTTTGTATTTACAGCATTTTTCTAACAATTGAAGGTAACATAGTTACTTGATTGTGCTATAAAATGGCATTATGTGCCTGGAAAATACATAGCCCTGCCCCTTTAATAATATTCCGGAGATGAAAAAAGGAAATCCCAGTTAAATATGAGAGTTAAATGGATAAAATGACTCAGAGGGTCTTTATCATCCAGATGAGCTGATTGACTGAGCAGGTTCAAGCTGCTCTTGTCACTGATTTTTTTCTGCCTTTGTAAATAGGTGTGTTTTGTGACACTGCCTGTGCCCCTGTCACAGTGTGTGTGTGTGTGTGTTTAGCTCTGTAACACTTGTCCTGTGTTGTGTTTGCTTCAGGGAGCTTGTGCGGCAGCAGCATCTGGCCCTGCTGCTGCTGGGACCTTCAGAGCTGCAGGTCCCTCAACATCAGCAGCCAAGCAGAGGATCTGTCTGTTCAGGTCAGAGTTCACCTCAACCTCCTCTCAGATCAGAACTCAGCAGATCCAATGATCTGGTGTATTTGTTTCTCTTTGATCCTCTGCTGAATTGGCCCTGTCTTTTCTGCATGGCTGTTAGGGTGGAGGAAGATGAAGAGGAGGAGGAAGAGCAGGACCCGTCGCCCCTGCCGACACAGGTGATCCTGCGGCGGAAACCCCCCTCCATCACCAACCGTCTCACCTCCAGGAAGAGCGCCCCTGTGCTCAACCAGATCTTTGAGGAGGAGGGCGAGTCGGACGACGACTTTGAGATGGATGAGGGTCTGCCGCCCAAACTCAGCCGGCTCAAGATGAACATCGCCGGCGGGGCAGGGGGTGTGGGCTCCGGGGCCACCTCGGCCGCGTCCCCCGGTCCCACACAGAAACGCTACCACAGGCGCAAGAGCCAGGGCCGGGGGTCATCCTGCTCCAGCTCGGAGACCAGCGACGACGACTCAGAGAGCCACAGGAGGCGCCTGGACAAGGACTCCGGTTTCACCTACAGCTGGAACCGGAGAGACAGCAGCGAGGGGCCCCCCGGCAGCGAAGGAGGTACTGGGGGGGGCAGCAGCTCCGGCCAAGGGAAGCCCCCCTCGGAGGGTGGCGGCTCCTCTGGCCCCGACAGAGGCAGCCCCCCTGGTAACGGGGAGAGGGAAGGTGGCAGCGGTGGAGGGGGTGGCAGTGGGGCCGGAGGGGGCCACCAGGGACAGGACCGACCCTCCAGCTGCTGCAGCAGCTCCACTAAGCCGGCCCTCAGCATGGCGAGCCGGCCCTCCCGCACGGCGAGCCGCGGCGTCGAGCTGGTGGAGAGTCTGAAGCTGATGAGCCTCTGCCTCAGCTCGCAGCTGCAGCAGCGCAGCGGGCGGGGGGGCCGAGCAGTGGGCGGGACCAAGGTCATCCTGGACCCCCGGGGCGTCAAGGAGAAACCGACGTGGAGGATCTGCATCGGCTCCACTGACAGTCTGGACTCCATCGGCCTTCCCGCCGCCGGCCTGCCCCGCTCCCACACCGTGCTGCACCTCCGCCAGAAGGGGGCGCCGCCCGGCAGCAGGGACTCTCACGGCAACATGAACGGTCTGAAAAATGGCGTGCTGCAACTACCTCTGTGTGAGAAGAGCATCTCTGTTAACATCCGACGTGGCTCCAGAGACGCTCTGCTGTGTACCTCAGCTCCAGCCAGCTGCTGCCAGGTCATCTGAGGCCCCGCCCCCTCACCTGCTTCACCTGCTTCACCCGCTTCACCCGCTTCACTCGCTTCACCCAGCTCCTCTGTTTTAAACGCCTGTTTTTAGCCGCTTGCTTGTACCATTTTCACTCGTTTTTTTTGTTGTTTTTTTTTTAAACAACTGCACTTTATCGTTCTTTAGCTGAATGTCAGAATTTAGTCATTTTGATAAAGAAGTGCAACCACTATACATTGCGTTTTATATGAGCTTAAAACAGTTCAGAGCTGAATTTAGGTGAAATGATGTCTGTCGATGGATCTCTGCTACTTTTTTGGTCATCAGCTTTCCAGGCCTGGGTCAAATCTGACGTGGAATGTTGCAGGATGTGATGGAAAGCAGAGCTTCAGTCAGATTCGGGTTCAGAGTTCTGGGACTGGTTTTAGTTTCCAGTTGGACCAGATTCTTCCTGCTCTGTCAGCCTGTCTAACTTTCATCTGGTGCTGTTAGGCTCTGCAGCTCTGGGAGTTTGAGCTGTGGAGGAACCAGAGCACCAGAACAGGTTTCATGGTTCAGAGTCATGATGAGGTCAGAGGTCAGCTTAGGTCCCACTGACAGGTTGCAGCTTGTCCAGGTAAACAGACATTAACCACAGCAGCACCAAAGTGTCCTCTGTGTCGCTATAAACTTTCTGATTTTACTGTTTTTACCTCTAATGAGTCAGAATTACAGGAAGTGTGATAATCTGGTTCTGGCCACTTTTAGTCCCATTTCCACAAAGCTGTTCTAAATCCTGACCCAGTTAAGAGTCGATGCTGAAACAGAACCAGTCTGCTGTTTGCTGGGTGAAAACTGGAGGAACTGGTTTAACACTGGACCTGGTTCTGGTGGAAAGGCCTGCCCAGATGTAAAGCCATAAATGACATAAACACTCCCTTTTGGCCTTTTATAATGAGCAAACAGCGTAAAGTTCAAAGGTCATGTTCCCTCATCAGGAGGTGGGAAGTCCAAGGCTGGATGGACTGCCAGGCGTTAGGACAGCAACTTAATTCATATTTTTACTAACGTGTGGATTCCTTCCATTAAAACAATCATTTTTACAGAATCTCCTCCTGATGTTTGTGTCCAGACACAAACATCACCACCTTCACTCATCAGCTCTGCTTTTCCTCCTGTTGCACTCAGACAGTCTGCAGCTCCTCTTCCTGTCAGACTTTCCTCTGCAGCTTTAAAGCTCTGATCAGAATCTACACATTGTGAACATGAATGATGATCATATCGGCTGCTAATAATTAGAACTGGTCATTTTGCAGGGAGGGATTATTATACAGCTGCAGGATGATTTGAAACAACTTCTTTAAATTAGTTTCCTCTGATACAGGCAGATTAAAGAATATATACATATACATACACCGGCATTAATTATTTAAATATGGCACCCGGAGCTCAAATAAATCAGCTTCAGACTGACATCACTGGAATATATTAAAAAAAAAAATTCTAAGGATTTTGACATAATTACAAAATTCTGAAGGAAAAAAGTCAATATTTTGAAATTAAAGTCAGAATTTAGATTTTTTTTTCTCTCAAGATTCCAACATGGTAACACTGTCATAAACATGACATGAAAGAGTCGTCATGTGACCATTTTAATGGACTTTTAATACAAGTTTTAATGCAACTTTGCTTTAAAAGTGTCATTATTTACCGAATGACACTTAATGACAACAGTCGTAAACATTCATGAAGACTCCTTCATGTTCATAACAGGTGTTATGTCATGTTTATGACAGTGTCATGTCAGTCTTATGCACAACCTGTCAAATAAAGTGTTTCTTGGGATTTTGACTTTTTCTTGGATTTCTGATCTTTATACAGAATTTTAAGAAAAGAAGTCAAAATCCTGAAATTTTAAGTCAGGATTTAAATATGTTTTCTCATTATTCTGACTTTAAAAGATTAAAATTAAAGTCAGAATTCTGACTTTTTTTGTAAAAAAAAAAAAAAAAAAAAGGAAAAAAAGTCAAAATTCTGAAATTAAAGTACGATTTATTTATTATTTTCAGTGTCTCTAACCTCCTTCTTTACATTCATGAATTCATTGACTGGACAAAGATTTCTGACTTACAAAGCAGCACCTTCTAACAGAAACATTTTATTTGAAGAAAAGTGCGACGCTTTGTGTAAATTCCTGCATGATGTTGCATTAAAATCTCGCTTGCTGACCAACTATGGAAAAATAAGCTGACAGATTTTGGTTTATGCTCCTCACACCCGAACGTCTCCCAAAGCTCACTGTTCATGCGGCTGCTGAGTCATGTGTTGTGTACATAGCGTTACGAAGATGAAAAATGTATTTTTTAAACATGTACATTTTATGAAACGTCTGCTGTTTGATTTTTGTTGTTTTTATTTGTTTCTTGGTGGTGTGTTTTGTTTTTTGAATCGGCCATATGAGAGTCAGCAGGCAGTGGAGGAGCGGCCATGTTTTAGGGCATTGGCAATAAGCTATAGCATGTGTTGCAGCTATCTGTACAGAGACGTTTCATTAGATTCACTTTTTCTGTCGATTCCAAACATGCGCAGCTTCTCAGCGGCTGCCGTCAACTTTTAGTTTCGTCGGAGATTTCCCGAAAAACCAAATGTACATAGAGTTGTAAATATGGTGCTCTCTTTACCTAGAACATTTTGGTGCATAGTTGTACAGTAAAACTAGCCTTATAATGACTGTAGTAATCCTGTATGGATGTGTTAGTCGCGTGGGCAAAATGACAGTTGTCTTCATACCGTCAGGTGTCTGACTGTTGTCTTTACTCAGCTGTTTTCAGGTGAATGATGTGCATGTGTCTCAGTGTTGGAGCAGAATCAGCCACAGAAATCCTACTGGACCAAAAGGCAACAAACAGGAAGAAAAAAAAAAACATCACTGTAATATTCTGTAGTTGATAACTGTTGTCAGACAATACATATAGCTCTGGTAATATCCCAAAAAATAAAAGCTGATTTTTGTCTCTTACATGTGATCTGAGTTGTTTTTTTTTGTGTGTGTGTTTTTATTAATTGTTTTCAGATTTAAACACGTGTACATCAGGCCTTTATCATGATATCAAGTTCACCGTATTGTTACAGGGCCAATATTCTGTAAAATCAACATCTTTAAACCTTATGTTGTAATGTTATTTCTTCATCAAAAACATCTGGAGTCTTTCCTTGATTCTTCAATGGATGTTTGAGAATTCCTTTAAGCTCCATGGCAACCATTCAGCTGTGCAAAACGCCTGGGTGGCCTTAGCTCCGCCTTCGAGGCACAGCTCCTCCTCAGAGCTGCAGCTTCCATCTCACAGAGCAGCCCTCCTCCACCACTCCTTCAGTCAGCTCCTTCAGACTAGTCAGCAGCAATTAGCAACCACCTGGTGGAACTGCATATATGCTGAGCTCATTATAGGAGCTACTTCTCAGAGCAACACTGGTTAAAACATTAAAGGCTATATATATATATAGCCATGTTGTGATGACTTATTAAAGGCAGAATTTGAGAAAGAGCAGGAGTTTTTTTTTTTTTTTTTAAGGAGAGGCCCAATTTCAAATTATGAAGTCGTAGCAACTGAAGGTAACATATTTACTTGATTGTGCTGTAAAATGGCACTATGTACCTGGAAAACACATGATACTGCCTCTTTAAGGCTGTTTCATCCCCTCCAAAGTCATATTCAGTCCATCATTTTCTGCAGTTTTATCCAAGCTTCATCTTGCAGGTTTTGGTCCAGAGTTGTTTGGTCTGAAAGCCTCACCCTGACTCCTTCCATCATTCAGACAGCTCAGTCTTCATCCCATCAGAGTTGATGCTTTTCTCCATGGTGTGTTTGGAGCTGGAGGTTTCAGTCCAGCCTGATGTAGATTTGGGATTTTCTTACTTCAGTCCATTTTGAAGGACTTGAAGTGGAACAACAGGATTCCTTTGCTCCTCTGTGTGTTTCTGTGAATCTCAGCCTAACCTTAAAGGCCTGCCAGTGTTGCCCTGGATAGGAGAGCTGATGAGTATATGAACAGGAGAAAACAGAGCAGTGTGAGCAGGGCCAACCCAGCCAGAGGAATCCAGCTCTACCTCCCAAAAGGTCAAGGAACCCTCCAGCCTGGGTTTTCCCTGGATCCGCTCCAGAGATCAGGTTGGGATGTGAAAATCCGTCTTAAATTCCGACAGGACTGACATCACTCATAGTTCATAAACTAGATTGTTTCTGTCTGTCCTGCTTCATGGACCTCCTGCCTCTCCGTCCATTCGGCTCCAACGCTGAGTGAACTTTATTGGTCTGTTTTCATGTGACTCAGATGGGACCTGTGAGGGTCTCTGAATGACACTCAGAGCACCAAAAGGTGTTGAAAAGCTTTCAGCTGCATGGCGCTGAGGAGGGGCGCTCTCTATCAGATCTCCTCTTGGCTCAAATGACCCAGAAGCTTCCAGAGCAGCTGGCACACTGAGTGCTCCTCACACACACTCTGAGGAAGACAAACGGTCCGGTTTCCTTCAACACGTCACGGCCCACTGCACACAAACTCTGTTTCTGATAGCTCATGTCTCTGAAGATGAAATCAAATAATAGAAGGAGAGTTTGGAAAAGCTCTTCTGTTGGAAGAGAAGAAAAAAATTGGACTCATGCTTAAGTTCCAGGTTTGCTAGTTTATTGAAGCCAAGGCTGATCCAGAGCAACCTGCTGCTGCAGCTTTGGTACATTTTATAGAATAAACAGCAGGGAACTAAGGCACCAGGAGGTTACAGGAGTGACTTCATCTTTTGTGTATGACGGCGTATCAGGGCCACTGTAGAAAGAAAAATAAAGGAGTAAATTTCATTGCAAAAACTCAGAAATTTCATTGGTTTCTCTAGAAAATTTTAAGGAGTTTGAAAGTCAAAAATTTGCTACAACTTTTTTTTTTTCTGACAACCCAAAAATGTTCAGTTTCAAAAGTTTACCATTTTCAACTTTTAAATTAAGATTTAAGTTTTTTTGTAGCAAATTGTAGACTTTTCAAACTCAGAAATTTCCATGTTATTTCTAAAAAATTTCTGAGATTAATCTTAAAATGTCTGAGTTTTTTTTTCACCCAAAATTTCAATTTTTGGAGCTCAGAAATTTCTGTATTTTGCCTAGAAAATTCCTGAGATTATTCTCAAACTGTTTTTGTCAGCCCATTGCAATGGCCCTCACACGCCGCCGTGTATGTGTCCCTACCCTGGATGTGAAGAACTCGTGATTTAACACATGCTGTGATTATATGGCATTCCGCTGTGATCGTGTTCACGGGAGCAAAGAAAAGCCGAAGCATCTGCATGGAACAGTCCGGATAAATCCAATCCCAGCTGGATCTGGTTCAGATTTTAAAATAAAAGTCTGATGTTGCTTTCAGTGGTTGCATCTTTTTGGCCTTTTTTTGCTTCCGTACATTGGGGCGTTGTGTTGTCAGCCAATCCGGTGACCACACACCTTGCAGCCTTTAACACATTTATAATTAGAACATGCTAGTTTGTACTGTTCTGAACCAAAATACTGACTGAACCCAAAGTGACTTCAGTGGCTGAACATGAGAACACCAAAGCAGTTATTTTCATCAACACTCTTTGGAATAACTAAATATGTTTTACAGTGCATTATATCTGCAGAGAAGTTGAACAGCAGCTCATTCATCCCAACATGTTTCTAGTCATCCATCACCCCAGACCCAGAACCCGTTTCAGTGCTCAGACTGTTCTCCACCCCAATAAACCTTTCTGCTCCACTAATAGTAAACCGTATTTTCACTGTGCAACAAAAACAATAAACTCTAAAAAACAACAAAGATGGGATTTTTAAAGCAAACAAAAAGGGAGTGTGGGCCGTCAGAGTCTGCAGGTCCTCCTCTGCTCACTGGACGCTCTTCCTGAACTCCACGCCTTCCAGCATTTTCTGAAACACACACACACACACACAAAAAAAAAAAAAAACACGATCATGTTCATTCAATACGATACACATTTCCAAACGGTGAAACGTGATAAACAATCCATGTGCAGGATGGAGACTGACAGACTGTCAGGTGTTTGTCCGGCTGGACGGTCTCAGGTCTGCTGCAGCCTCCAACACTGAAAAAACACAATGCAGCTCCAACTTATAACAAATTGGAATTAACACTTTTTTTTCTTTTTTTAAAATTGGACCCATATTCTCTTTTTTTCAGTGCAGGATTCCCCCAGGATCGTTCTGGATTTACCTTCATCCAAATTCCCATCAACTCTGAGCAGCCTCCCTGCTCCTACTGAAGAAAAGCATCCAGGCAGCATGATGCTGCCACCACCATGTTTCACTGTAAGGAAGCTGGACTCTAATTACTCAAGAGGTAACTGCTTACACTCATGTTGGGTTTTCATAGTGAACCCTGCCCGACATTTCAAGATGCATATTGTTCAAAATGACAGATGCATCATGAAGACAGTGGTGCAGAAACACTAATTAATTTAACGTGACTACATTTCTAACAGCGTGAGGAAGCTGGAGTTTGTGAGGAGAACCCATGCATAGTCCGGTGGCACCTCAACATTTTCATCGGGCCAGTAAAGGTTATAGGGTTGCACAAAAAAAGGAGGATGTATTAATTCTTCTCCGGGTTTGGACATTTAGATTTGTCAGGTTAAAAGTAGACTTGAGTACCAACAGTCCAATCGGTGTGTGTGAGCTGAATGACATCATGAGAGTTTGGACATTTCTGCTCCTGAAAATGCCAGTAGGCAGACCTGGACAAAGCTTTGGGTCAGCTACTGTACGTCCCGTGTGACAGCGGGTTGGAAGTGGCGCTGACTGATCCGCTCACATGGTGCTGCACAGCGAGGCGGCGTGGAGCCGCACATGTGCAGCCAAGGCATCCTTTCATCGGCCTGATCGAGTGTCTCATGGGGGAATGTGAACTCTGCGAAACTTAAAACTTCTCTGTGCCTGAGGCTGAACTAAGAGTCAATAGCCATCAATTATCTCACCGCGTTATTATTAGACACGAAACGAAGGGAGCCGCAGCTTATGGGACAACAATCTGATGACACGCTATATTCACATTCTAATTCAAAAATACTTTATTGATCCCAGGGGGAAATTTTATTTGAATGGTGCTGCATATTACTGTAAAAAATGTTCAAGTGTGGATGAAACAATTTGCATGATCACTCACTCCAATTTCAAAATGGCCACCATTTTTGAGCCTTTTAGACAAATATGTCATCCTATTCACACGACTTTAAAGTAATAACATGTAGCAAAATCAGAAGCCAAAACTCCAACTGAGGACGTTGCTGTTAGTGAGTCTGAAGTCTAGTCTGCCGTCAGCTGGAGGAGATGAAGATGTGTGACATAAACAGAGCAACAGTCGTCTTAGTGGTTCATTTTTTTATGCGTTTAGCGGTTTAGCGTTAGCTTTTGCTAAATTCTTTACGTGTTTGGCAGTTTGGTGTCAGCTTCCGCTAAATCTTTGTACATGTTTAGTGGTTTGGCACAGCTCAGATTCTTGTTTCTTTATTTATTTACTATTTGGTTAGCTGCACCCACTGCTAGCAGTAGCTACAGCCAATTTTAGTGAAAACATATATTCTGCTTTACAGCCATGGTGGTCATTTTGAAAAATGTAAAGAAAAAGGAAACACAAGTTCAAGAAAATATGATTTCTATTGTTGAGAATATGAAGGCAACAATTTGAAACCAAACACAATCTAATTAGCGATTTTAGTGCTAAAATAACATTTCCATGACAAAGATGGTAGCCATCTTCAAAATCAAACAATTATTGGCAAATGAAATTTCTATGGATCCAATTATCATGTATGATTTGACACCAAAATGTATCATTTGTGATTAGTGGTGAAAAATAGATCCCTGATGACCATGGTGGCCATCTATGATTTTTCTGATCCAAACATTATTATTGTTATTTTTTATATAAAGCAAACCTCTGGGAACATCTGTGCCATGTTAGGTTCTTGTATCTACAAGAGAAAGATTTTTGTTTTAGCCTAACTTTAAACACACACACAAAAAAAACATCAGATAAAATATTAATCTTCAAATTTATTTACAGTGTCAAAGTCTTAACTTTAGGTCAGGCATCTGGTTCTTAATCATTCAGATTTAGAAGTTTAAACTACCAAAATTAACTCTGTAATGGATCTTATTGGCCCTAAAGTTAGGTCAAAATAACATCTGATTAAATGTGAATATTATAGCATTATTATTGATTCAACAACAAAGTAAATACAAAAATTGCAAGTTGAAAAAAATATATATATATATTTTCAACTTTATGTGATTTTAATATATGGTGGTATTTATTTAATTTCAAATGTAAAATCTTAGAGCTAGGAGAGTGTGCATTTCCTCTCTCAAATGTGACCTGAACAGAACAATCCCTGAGTCAACAACACAAAAAGACATTTTCACACCTAAGAACACGACAAGCTCTATTGTTAGATTTCAGTCCATGCTGGAAAACAGATCAATAAGTTCATCACAGCTGCAGCAGTATTACACTGTGGAGCTTTAAGGGTTAGATTAAAAACTGAGTCAGGGGTTTAGATATTAGAAAAGTATGCAACATTATTAACGTGTGATTACTATGATGGGAGTTGAGAGGGAATCATTGGTCAGAAATGATGGCAATCAAAGTGAAAACCGACCCGAAGCTACTCACCCTGCATTTATCTGCCTCTGGAGAAGCAAGAGAACAGAGAACGACTCAATGAGCCAAAAACCAGCAGCTGGTATGAGAAGCTGGGCCTTCAACCCAAAGTCACAGGAAGGATGGAGAAACGCTGTCAGTGTTACTCTGAATGTGGCATTGCTGATGTCTTTCCCTCCTCGCTTAGTGTTTAACACACACCTGCACGCTCCAGAGCCGCAGACTGACAAAAAGGTATTCAGGCTGTAGCAGCACACCGGAATGTATTGTATTCTACGTTGTGAAGAGCTGAGGAAGCTACAGATCAAGCGGCGTGGCTTGATCTGTAGCTTGGTGCTGTAATTCTCCAGAAATGAGCCCTCCTGCAGGGTTCATAATGCCAGTGCAGGTGGACCTGCTCTGCAACGCCACCTTTCAAATCGTTTGGTTAGAGTAAAAAGTGGCGCGCAAGATCCACAAGCACAAGAAGACGCCGTGACAGAACTGGAGATCAACCAGCAGGAGGAGACGGAGCAACTGGTGCATGACCCCAGTTCTTTGAGTCAACTGTAAACTTAGCCATTAAGCTGTCTTTGGCTTATAAAAAAAAACTTCTTTACAATAAATAAGTTTACTGTAAATCAACGTATTTAAATAATCTTGTATACAATAAACAGGCTAAGTAAAGCCCTCCCACAGGGTTTTACTTATCCTGGAGGGGGCAGGGAGGCAAGTAACGCCTGGTGGGCTGCCAGGTTTACCACACACTGGAGGAAACCCTGGAATAATCTTGGTAATGCTAACTCTTTGAGACACTGTGAGAAAAAAAAGATGATCTGGTTTAAAGTTTGAGTCATTGTCACTTGACAATCCATGTATTAATAGTGCCGATATATGACTTCTCTTGATAAGATGACCTCAGGTGAATTTTTCTGGGGAGTAGAGTCCAAATGGAACCTGAAGTCACCATTTCTGTTTAGTGCTGGCTTGTCATGTTTGACTTAAAGGATTTCTTTCACTTTTCTCTAACGTTACCATTATTGCTGGTCTAAAGTGTGGACTTACTGTCTAAATAGTGTGTGGAGGCAATCAGATGTTGAGCCATTTAATGAGTGTAGCTAAGCTAAGCTCATAAGAAAAGCTACACCAAGTAGCTAGGATTTAGTTATCATTCTATGTTTTGGTGTCGTTATGGGTTTGTCGGTCTGAACATGTTTTGGTGCACAGGAGCGCTGAGGCTGTTTTGGATACTTAATCCTTGAGATGATGCAGTCTTCGTCCGACAACGATGTTAAGTTTAAAATGTTGTCGGGTTTAAAATGCACCGGGATATTCTTTCACTGAACTCAGTTGTGTTTTCTTTAAATGTTGGAAGCCTCAAAGCTGTCATCGCTTTCAACTTCAAACCTAAAAATTGTTGACAGTTTTAGAGAAAAAGCCCAAAGTTTCCAAACTGACAATGAGAAGAATTTAAGGTTCACAGATTCTAGCAGAAAGCCACTCGTGGTTTGTTATCTGGATCCACCAGACAAACATATGAAGCTACTAGTAGTAAGAAAAATCACTGATACGAAGAAAATTCATTCTTTAAAGAGACTCCGAGTCCGTAGGCTTAACTAAGAAAAACGTTTCAGATGAAAAGGGAAAGAACCAAGAAAAGTCCGGATGTCCTAGAGAATCCAAACCAATCTATTTACCTTCTTCTTCAGAGCCTCCAGTGACTCGAACTCAAGACGGCCCAGTTTGATCTGGATGTGTTTGGGAACATCTGGGATAAGGAACGTCAGGATGAACTTGAAAGCCAGCAGTCCGTGCTATATATACATATAAAAAAGTCAAAGAATCAGAATCAAAGATCAGGTTTAATCACATCAGAGTACATCATCTTCAATGTTTATTGAAATCTGTTTCTGTCAACATGAAGTAATGGAAGCTTAGTTTGAAAGATCTGATCATCATAACCAGCTTCCCTCTCCTGCTGGAAGAGTTGTGTTCAAACGTTTACCTGCTCTGGTCATGATTATGAATCCTATTCAATGAAGTGTGTGACCAGGATGAGAAGCACAAGCTTCTGTATTTCAGACAGGATCAAAATGATACATTATTTACATTTATAAATCACTGGCCAGCTAAGCTGTGCTAAGAAATGTTAAGCTATGAAAAGAAAATATAAGCGAAGCTAATAAAAGCTAAGTTAAGCTAACATAAGAAAAGGTAACACACCAAAAAAAGACATGCTAAGATAAGGTAAGCTAAAAAAAAAGGTAAGCCAAGCTAAGCTAAGCTCATGAGAAAATTTAAGGTGAGAAAAGCTAAGCTAAGCTAAGTAGAAGTTAAGGGGAATAGTTTGTTGCAGAAGTGAAGCACATGTCAGTAAAAAAACCCAAATAATTCTTTAAAGAGACTCCGAGTCCATAATCTTAAGTAAGAAAAGTGTTTTGGATGAAAAGGGAAACATTTAAGAACCAATTCAGTTTTGAGAGGCTGGATTCCTCAGTGTGTCCTATTTGGCGCCACCACAGAGGGGTTTGCTGATGTACAGAGCAGAGTGTGTGCTGGACTCTGGATTTGGTGTTGAGGGTGTTTCAAAGTTTCCAATGTGTCCGTCCATCCCAGATCAGATTGCAGTGGTAACAGGCCTCTGTGAGAAAACCCAGACATGACTCTCGTTCTGGGTCTCCTGCCAGTGGGACATGAAAACCTCCACAGGGAAGAACCAAGTAGGCATCCTGACTCCTTCTGATGCAGAGAAGCAGTGGTTCCACTCCAACTTCCCCCTGTGTGACAGAAAGTTTCACCTCATCCCTGAAGCTAAGCCCAGCCATCCAACAGAGGAAGCTCATTTCAGCTGTCTGTGTGTGGGATGTCATTCTTTCAGTCATGCTCTGTATCTCATGATCACAAATGAGACAGACCAGTAAATCAAGGACTTTCTTTTTTTCTTTACAACAGAGCAGGGCAGCACCTGCAATCCAATCTGTCCTTCCATATAGAGGAAGAGCCCTCTGAGTTCAGGAGACGGCAATAAATAAAGCACCACAGGGTAGAGTCTGTTTTTGCTTTATTCAGGCTGGCATATCATCAGGAAGTATCTCCAACGCTGCCAGAGCCAATGAGGAGATGCTGATAAGATGAAGGGAGACTAACAACCCTACACCAGAGTTAGTGTGTTGCTTTAACAAGCTTCCTGGTGCCACAAAGTCTGATAGGCCTCCAACAGAAAGTAAACGCTTCACTTTGTGAGGCTTATTTGCTTCGCATTAAACATCATAAACTAAGTGTCTCCAAGGAAACCACTTTTTACTGACATTAGGCTTCTATTTCTAATGCTGGTTGTGTTTGAGTACAACATGGAAAACTAATCATTCTTAGCCAAATATGAGATTCAGTTCATGTGTACAATAACTCTGAGTCATAACAGTGGTGGACAAAGTGAATGCTTTATCACCGATCTGAAGGAAAATGACGTTAGCACGCCTCAGAGCAGCACTGACAGAGCAGCACTGACAGAGCAGACAGTGTTTGCAGTTTGAGCACTTCCATTATTTCAGGCAAAACACACTTTATGGTTTGTGCCTGAACATCCTCAGGGTTCAGGGTAACCTTGAGCTGCTGAACCATCAGATATATAAATTAGCTTCTAACAACATGAGCAATCAGCTAAGAGCCGGAGTGTTTATTGTGCATATTCAATCAATGTGACAACTCGATAAGACCAGAGAGCTCTGTTTGTTGATTAGGGAAAGTGCTGCAGTGTGCTGACTGAATCAAACAGCATCCTTCTTGATGCTTGTTGTTTTCCTTAGCAGTGTTGTTGTCTCAGTATTTAAAGCCACAGTTATCAATTAAAGAATAATGGCAGTGTGATAGATGGCTGGTGTGTTCAGGTTTTATCCAGGCACCAATCTGAATTTGCTTTCTGCGGCTACTCTAGCCTGCATCAGTCCTGACATGTATGTGTGTGTGTGTGTGTGTGTGTGTGTGTGTGTGTGTGTGTGTGTGTGTGTGTGTGTGTGTGTGTGTCCTAAGGTTAGGGGAAATGTCTGGGTTAGGCATAAATGCAGTTATAATTGGAAGTCAACTCAAAGTCCTAATATGGGTTTAAATACAAACTTTTGTGTTTGTGTGTGAGAGAGAGATGATCTATCTGGGAGGAAGCACACCCCATGACTTCATCTGTGTACCATGTCAAATTATTCACATATTTTGTGAGTCAACACTGAAAAGATTCTGTTCTTCACACAGTGGAGTATGTGTGGAAATATTTTTCTTCTTCTCTTCTCCGTAACTGTAGCTGTGATGCTAGCCCTGTTTGTCAGCCTGACAGCTCATTACTTCCTTTGGTCTCCCAGCAACCAGCACAATCAAACTTAGGCACAATTTGTAGGTGAGTGAATATTTTCCTGTAGGTGGGAGCCGTGCCATGACGACGCTGCAGACATTTGATGAATGTGCAGAACATACGTTAAGGACAAGGGAGGGGAAAAATCCAGCCAGGAGCCAACAGGACCTAAGATGCATTGTTCTTTGTTTGATATACTCTGGTACGTAAGGTTTTAATCAATTAAATTAAATAACTTTTTTTGCTGCTTCCTATTTT
>CAEFZX010024839.1:0-17706 GCA_903066825.1 Alfaro cultratus | reverse complement strand
CAACAGAGTGCATGTCAAATTTAAGGTGGAAAATGTAGAGAAATCATTTATCAGTATTTATCAATCAATCAATCAATTTTATTTCATACTAAAGGCAGCTCAACGTGCTGTGCAGATCAATAAAAACAAATCCACAAAAATAAACAATTATCCACCCACCCCCATGTGTATAATTGTACACCAGGGTTGTTTACACATTGAACATCCTGTTTGTTATTTACATGCAAAATATCTTTTTTTTCTTTCTTTTTTTTGTGTTAAGCACATTTGCAAAAATCATACTAATTTGTGTTATTGAATGTTAAACACTCTGCTTTTCAGACTGGTTCAGATGAAGATGATTTTGATGATATTATAATGATGACCAAAGCACGTTTAATGCGAACCATTTACGTTCCAAAGACAAGAGAAGCGGTCGGTCTTACGGCCACCGAAATGCTTGCGAAAAAACAGGTATAAACCTTTATGACGTCAATATTTTTTTATATATTAATGTTGCTTTTAATTTTTCTGTAACAGATAGCAAAGTGACAGCTTTAGGAGAAAATTTATGACACTTGTATCATTCTCTTTTTTCCGTTTGTAATCACAGCATTTTCCTCATTCTTACATATTTTAAGAAAAAGAACATGATGTCTACAGTCAAGGGAGTAGCATCGTGAAGGTCTCACTTATTTTGTTTAGAACTGATATGTTATGCACACAAATGAAAAACACAAAAGAAAACTCACATAAATTACCATAAATTTATGTGAGTAGAAATTCTGAAGGAGAAGTCCACCAGTTTGTGATCTTGACATCAAGCACAATTGAGTTATGCAGCAATAATCTAAAGAGTATTCCTCCACAGTGATGTTAAAGAGTTATTGCCAGTTATCATAAGTGCGTCATAGCAGTTGTTTCTACCAAGAAGGGGACAACCACTCTTAATTATTAGGTTTAGGCGGTAGTTAATTTTCACATTTAGCAATGTTGTTTTGGGTAATTTTTTTTCCCTAATTGTCATCAAATTTGATTAATAACTTTTCTAAAGCACTGTATAACATAAAACCAAAAAATATCCAGATTTTGAAGACAAAGGCGACCAAAAAGGCTCCAGTGTTGAAAGCTGTGCTTGCAAAACAAGCCAAAGTGGATAAGGTAAAAACAAGACATATTCAGACATTTTGGGACTGGAGCAAGCAGTGGCACTTTATCAGACTTTTTCTTGCAGGCTAGAAAGGTCAGTGGTTCAGTGGAGTCAACCCAGTTGGACCGGTGGAGTCAACAGAGACCCCGTGCTGTTCTTCCTACCCCAACATCAGCTCAACTCCGGAAAATCTCCCACGATACTCCATCATTCCTCACTCAGTTTTCAAGTGCAGAATGGTTTTCTGATGTGTATCCTGACAGAAAGGTAATAAAAAGAAATATGAAAATACATGCATCCTTGATGATGAATGTTTAGATGTTTGAATGTTTGCAGCGTATCTCAAACGACATTTCTCCTGAAGACGTCTTCCTGAAGCTACTAAAATACCTGAAAAACTCCAGCGGCAAAGCAAACTCCAAGATCCTTGGAGCAGTTCGTTCAGCGCAAGTTCTGCAAAGCCAGAACCTCTTTGATGTCACAGATAAACAGTACACAAACCTCACCAACGCTTGGGAGAAATTCATACAGCCATCAATGGTAAAGTGAAACCAGTATTGAAACTACAGCTTGAGTTACAACTGACAGCTTAGCTAATATGTTGTTGTTTTGTTTTTTTGCATGTTTCAGTCAAATCAAGCACGCGATGTGGTTGTTGAGATGTTAAATTTGCTGGTGGATTTGAAATCGGAAGTCAGTTACGATGTTACAAAAAAACTTATAACTCTTCTGGCAAATAAGGAACTGAATCTCCAGTGAGTTTCTAACAGTATTAATTTGGAAGATTAGTGGTGTTTTTTGTTTGTTTTATTAAGAGACGGAAAAATATCCTGTTTCTTTGTCAATAGGAAACCAATATTCCGCATCATTGAGGGTTTGGGTGTGCGTCAGGCACAGTATTTCCTGGAACGTGAGTTTCAAGACTGGGGTCAGGGACTGGAGGGCAACCCTAACAAGATGGAGATAATTAACAAAAAAGCAGACTGCTGGATGGAGCATTGGACCTCAAAATTCAGAGTTAGTTCCTCTTTTCATTTTGTTCTTATCTTGTTCCTCCAACAATGTCAAAATTTATATTTCCTTCAATATTAAAATTCATTAAATTAACTTTGAGTGAAAGGTAAAGAAAGGACACGTAATTTTTCACCCTGCTGGTATGAATCTTTGTGCAGTGAAGTTAAAATATAAGTATTTTAGTTGTATAAAGTGAGAATATTTGCATTTAATCAAACAAAAGAAAGAATATTATTTGCATAAATAAATTTCTGGAATGGATGTGGAGATGCAGGCTTTATGTTAAGTTGATGCTGTTGAATGGATGGGTGAAAACCAAACTACACATTTGCATGCAAATAGATAAGTATAAATAATGATCAGTAGGAACAGCAATAATAGGGAAAAAAGGGGGAAAAAAACAAAACTACAGAAAACATACCATGAATGATTATTTGCATCGTTTGCTTCCATTTTATGCAACACAGGACTATAACCGCTTTCTGAGCATTGAAACTTCACTGCAGTGGAAACAGCCCGCCTTCAGCGGAATGGATGTCCTTAAATTTTTCTGTGTGATTAAAAACGAAGAGATCAGAAGGGCCAGCTTTATTCCTGCTGCCCGCAAATACAAAGTGATCGTGCCTCCACAGAAGTGGTATGTGAATGTACATTTAAAATAGTTGTTTTCCTCTGTTGATTGCAGACATTTATTTTATAAGATTCAGTCAAACTAACTCTAGATACATTTTTCCATCGATAGTTTAAAGTAGTTTTATGTTGTTGCCTCATTTTAATCAAATTTCTAATTCTAAGGTGTTTCTAAAGTGCAGTGAAACATTTAGACATAAATATGAAATGTTATTGTGGAATATAGTCTGGTGGAGAAGTTAGATAAATACTACATTTATAAATGAACTTTATGAATTTCTGCTTTGGAAATACTTCATACCTCACTATCCAACTGTATTTCTGTAGTCAGTTTTTGATTTTAAGCTAAAGTAAATAAATAGAGCACTGAATAGTTCAATAGTATTCTGATTACTGTTATGTTTTATTTTTGCAGGAGTTTCAAACCAATTTTTCGCCTGGGAGAGACACACACCATGGCCAGAAAAAGGAAAAAGACAAGATACTGTCAGCACTATCAGCAAACACTTATTATTTAATGCCTTTAAAAGAAAGTCAACTTCAAATGTGACTTGTGTAATTGCAGGTGTTTTTGAGCCTAACTTTCCCAATTGGATCCATCTGCCTCTGTCTCGTGTCAACCTGCGTCCGTTTCACACAAACTCGTATGAGCGCTTGGTGAGGCTCCCTACCCGAACCTACTTCATCCCTAAGCAGTCTACAGTGGAGTACTACAGCCGGAAATTCAAAAACAGGCCTGTAATAACCCCACCACTATCCCACCGCCCCCCCACTCCACCACCAACTCCTGACCTAAATCTGAAATTATTCAACAATAAATAAAAAGTAATAGTCGCTATAAGTTCAATAAATTTTCTACTTTCAGAATGAAAGTATGAAGTCATCTTTCAAGCTTGGGAGTGTTTACTGTCCTGCAGCATTTTGTTGACCTGGTTATTGGATTCGGGTCTCAAACATGGCAACATTCAGGTCCTCTTAAACGGAAGAAGGAAGTTAGAAATCTTCAGTGACACAGCCATTAATGTTTTCTCTTCTTAGTCTAAAGATTGATTATTTTTTAGAGTATAATGAAACATCGTCCAATAATTTGGAATGAAAACTGTAAATGTTAAAATAATTCATTTCAAACACAGGATTCAGTTGTCTCTATAGCTAAAGATAATACACTTTAAGGATAGTGTTTACTCTGCCCACTCAAATTTATATAAGATGTGTACATATTAAATATTTATACAAAGATAATGACCATATACTGAACTTTTTTCATTTACACCACATTACATGCTGCTTTCAATAAAACAGCAAGTGAAAATTATGAATTTGTTATAAAGACTTGTATTGTAATTGAGTTGGTTGGAAGTAGTAATGATTATAGTCTTATAGTTGCTTGGAGGAAGGCTCTGCGGTAAGGCTCCTTTATGCGCCGAGGATGCAGCAGTCTGTCACAGAAGGAGCTCTTCAGCACAGACTATATTCAAGGTGTGTGAGATATTGCATTGTTTTTTGAATATTAATGTCTTAAATCTATTGAACTTTATATGGTAAGGTACTGATTTAAACTGATCTGTGTTTCTGAAGTGTGTGTTGCTGACATCTTGGCCAGGTCGCCCTTGTAAAAGAGGCCTCAATGGTCTTAATAGGCTTTTTATCTGATTAAATAAAGGTTAATAAAAATAATAAAATATTGTTCAACAGCAACATTATTTTAGCCAGAGTTTTTCCTGTCTCCCACCACCTGAAATGGATTAATGAACGTGATTTGCTAATATATGAACATTCTTTAGCAGTAATTAGGCGTTTTCATTAATATACTGGGCATAGTAATACAAAACAATCCAGACAATTTAATAGAATTATCAAATTGGACAGAAACAGTAGATGTTTGAAGGGATTTCTTTTGCTTGACTCATTTTAATTATTTTTTAAACTCTTTCCTGAACGCTGTTTAAACGAGACTGTGTTAGAAATCATCTCGAATCGCAATTTTTAACCTTCGCCTTTTGAATAAACAGCTTTTTTTCAATCGTATTTTGGTCATTGTTTATTTCTATTTTTAATTTGCAAACAGGAGCCCAAGTAAAGTCATTATTATTATTATTATTATTTTTTTTTTACTTATTTATTTATTTTTTCACATTACGCTCTGGACCCTGTGGGAATGCCTGTGCGTGTTACGTCACTGCCTGGCGTCTGAGTAACGTAAACACCTTCTCCAGTAGCAGCCGGTGGGCCTCAGAGTTAGCAAACATGATCTGTCCGCTTTCCACCGTAAGGAATGTTAACTAAGCCTGTATAAGTTATTTTTGCTCTCTATTACTATAGCTGCCAGATGAAGTCATGAAATCTGTTTTACACTAGACCGTATCTAGTTGTTGCCATGAACTTAGCCTTGTTGGAGCTATATTAGCTCAGCTAGCTTCCTGTCAGATGTATTAACAGACCGTGTCACAGATCATTTTCCTGCTTTTGTTTAACATGGTGCATTCGTTGGTGAGCCTTTGTGCCAGGAAGGTGGTCAGTGACCACAGCTCGTCACCCACCTGGCTTCGCTGGGTTCCCAGGGAGCTTTACGGGGCGCTGCTGGAGGCCGCCTTCGCCTGCTGCAGACCGCTGGCGGTGGGCGAACTGGTGCAGCGGTGGCCTGAGCGGACTCTGCGCGTCGGAGGACGGAGGAAAACTGGACAGACTACGCCCAGTCGGCTCTGTATCCAGGCTCTATTACTGGCTGTGGTCAGAGGACTGTCGGACCAAAGGTGAGAATTGACTGTTTTTCTTTTCTTATTTATTCAATTATTTATTTTTTTGTATTTCTTAAAGTTTGACATTGTCAGGAAAAAGTTTCCCTGGCACATTAAGTCAATATCAATAATACAGTTTTATTAAGCTTTTATGTGATTAATTGCGTTACCAAGATACCAATATTTGTGTTTGTGGCGCTATGAATGCTGTTGCATACAGTTACCTAAAACATTGTAGTTTTTTGTATTGACAGCTTTATTGTTCACAAAATATCGCCATAAAATTCTAAGTCCACATTGCCCATCCCTATCCCTTGAAATTTTTCACCTTTTGTCACATTATAACCACAAACTACAAAAACCTCACATAATCTGATAATCTCAATCAACAATTATTCACTTTTTTGTGTTGCCTTATTACACAAAATACTAGGAAAATGCAGTGACATTTGTGGTTGGAAGCACTGGAACTAAGATCTGGATCTGTGTACTGTATTTCTCCAGGTCAGCCCTGCAGGTATTGGATGTCTGTGGTCTGCAGGGAGATGAGGGAGGAATGGGGGACCCGATGGGAGGCTGGTCACTTACTGTGGCCCTTTGCACCATGGTCGTACAGGCCAAAGCTGGAGCACACAGGACTCAGAGGAAAGAAGGAGACCGAGAGAGGAAACGATTCTCAGCCCTCGAGAGGGAAAGGGATTTAAAAAGAGAAAGAGGGCAGAGGACGGGACTGAAGGAGTTAAAGGACGATGAGACTTGCAGAGAGAAGACAGGATCCAAGAGTCCTGTCAGTGATGAAGAGCTTATAAAAGGGGTCAGAAGGAGGATGGAAATGGAAAGAAAAAGAGGGGTTGTAGTGACAGGCTCAGGAGGCGGTAAACTTGAAACAGAAGAAAAAGAGGCAGACTGGGAGGTGTTGGTACAGGTTAGGGCGGATATTTTTGTAAATGCTCGTTCTTGGGAGCGTGTTCGCTTGGCTCTGAACACTTCAGGACCCTTGAAGCTGCAGTGCAGATACCTGCGAGTGGAAGAGATTTCAGTGACAAGCATCAGAACTCTGCTAAACCTTCTGCCTCGCAGGGTGCTCTTAGGCATCGACATTCGTTACAGCAGCCTTGGTGTGGCTGGGTTAGCTGAACTGTTACCTCTCCTCTCCACCTTCCCCGAGCTGAACTCTCTGCGGCTGCATTACTGCAACCTGGACATTCGTAGAGACAACCTCGGTCAGGAGGGGGTCCTGAGGGACCTGTCACAGGGGCTTTCAAACCTGCAAGAACTGCGACAGCTCAGCCTCACTGCCCTGCGGCTGCCAGGACAGCTGCGAGTGTTGCTCAGGTATTTCAATTTCCTCATATGTGTTTTTTTTATGGTTGGCTTACATAAAAAAACATGTATTTGTGTGTTAGAATGAGCAAAGCAAATTCCCGATTTTATTTTGGATGAGAAACTGTGGAAAGACTTTTAAGCTGAGCAGTTGGCAAAGAAAAAAAAAAAAGAAGCAAAATCTCATTAACTACATGCAGCAAGCTGGTAGAAACCATAAGATTTGCAGGTGTCATTGCAGTGAAAAGTCATTCTGCAAAGTAGACTCCGTTGGGCTGAATACACATGCACACCACACTTTTCAGATTCATTTTGTTAAAACAATCTTTTCACTCTGTAGCTATGCCCTACGTAGTAGCACTAGAATGCCGTAAAATATAGACTACCTTTAAAATGAGAAGTAGAAACAGAACGTCATATTAAAAACACTCCCAATATTAACTTTTTCTTCTCCCACAGCTCGTTGCCTCAGCCCTTGGAAGTCCTGGAGCTTCCCTATTTAAGCCTGAGTCCAGCCGACCTCGCCTATCTGTCCTGCAGCCATCATCTCTCCTCTCTGTTGCAGCTGGATCTCAGTGAAAACTGTCTGGATGAAACCACGGTGCCCTCGATCCGCCGCCTCCTCTGCCAGGCCTCCAGCAGCCTGCAGCACCTCTCTCTGAGCGGCTGTGGTCTGACCGATGGCCTGCTGGGCATGCTGCTGTCCTCACTGGGTGGCTGCTGGGCCCTAAAGAGCCTTGCTTTAGCCCTGAACCCCCTGTCCAGGGCTGGTCTCTGTGATTTGATGCGGACAGCAGCAAGAATGCCCTGCCTGCGACTGTTGCTCTACCCAAACCCTCTGGAGGACTACCAGCCGGGGCTGCCCGAGCTGCCTTCTAGCACCCAGCTGTTGGAGTGGCCTCTGGATGAATCCATAGACAATAACACAACCAGCAACAAGCTCAGCAAGGTGATGATGGACAGTGGACGCTCTGACCTTCTCTTGACTTGTGACCTGCTTAATTTTGATAAAGACATGGTGGATTAGAGAAGGGGCAAGGAGGTTTTAATTATTTTATCAAACCAGCGAAAGAAAACCTGACAATCATGTTAAACCTCGTGAAAAAGCACATTGTAATTTTTCATGCGTATTTTCCGCTTCTGAGTCTGTTTTATAATACAATCCTAGTTAACCGGATTTTATTTTCTTCTGAGTTGTAAAAAAAATGTGTGTAGCAAGAGCTAAATCCACACAAATCTTAATCTGACCCGGTATGTGACGCTTTTAGGGTTGACTACACAGTTATAGTCTATCTGTAGCACATAAAATGCACAATTTTATGCTTCGACACTCATCTACCAATATATTTTTTAAAAATGTCATGATCAATATACAACAAATCAGTCTTAAATTGCTATTCATATGAGAATGTAGCAGCATGCAATATGACAATAAGTGTCTTGTGTTTGAAAACAAAACTTTTATTACTAGTTTGTCTATTCTCTTTTACTTCCATTTTTACTCTGTCTTGAAGACTGAAATGAAGCCAGTTTTATTTTTCTATACTGAAAGTCAGATTATTTTCATAGTGAGGGCGTGGCAGATTTTACTCAAACGAAGCACACAAAACCATGACAACGCCGATGGGATCCACTGTTGATCAATTCCACTCTGCCTGGTGCTGCCAAAACAACATAAAATTGAATATTTAGGATTAATTTAACCAGTTTACATCAATTACAGTGCAATTGAAAGTATTTACATCCCTTAAACGTTTTGCCACATTTCAACCATAAGCCTAACTGTATTTTATTGAGATTTAATGCAATGGATCAAGACTAAGTAGTGCATAATGGTGAAGTGAAAGGAAGATTATACATTGCTTATAAATGTTTAACATATTAAAATCTCAATATGTGACCTCTGTTACATTTTATTTATAAACATTTATGAAACTTTCCTTTTCAGTTATAATACATGATGCTGCAGTAGTTATTGGCTAATATATTCCAAGTGTTGAATTAAGTTTTATGCTAAGATCACAACTGATTTCACCTTCGCAATATTTACCAAAATTAACGCCATGAAACATGAAATATTTACACGACTATGAACATTTTTACAAAGCACTGTATGCTTTTTCCCAGTAATGATGTGATTTCCGTCTGATGGTTGGAGGTTTAGAACACCTGAAATGTCTTTGTGATATCCTGAGAGTTGGGCGCAGAAAGAAGAGAGATCAGCGGTCTGCAACCCACGGCTCCATAGTCTCATGGGGCTCATAAAACAAAAAAAAAGAAATATTTTAATAAGTTTAAGCACCAAGAAGGATGTATTTTAACAGCTCTCTCAATATCTGCGTACAATATCTTCAAAAGAAGGCTTATAAAATAATAATTAAAGGTTCAATTGGTCTCGTCTTGTTTTGACACATCTGTGCCTGTGGAAAAGGAGCCTTGCACTAATGAAGGGTCACAGATAAGCTGCCAGGCTGCCCTCTGACCTCAATGGCATTTATTTTTCATTAAGCAGTGGATCTATGTCATACCAGTAAATAATGCCTCTGTTGTCTCATTTGAGCCATTGTACTCCATGTAAATAATATGTTGCCGTGCCAACCTAATGGAGCCCACGAATGCTACTGTACTGTAAAAGAAAGGACAGACTCTGTCTTTAGGTTTTCAGGAAAGGACTCAGGGTAGATCAAATTGGCCGTGCACAGAAGAAAACAGTGCAGGTCATCTGAAAAGCATACTTGATCAAATATAAAAAAGTGGAAGATTCTAGAAAAATATAAAATATACACTTTATTTTTCTCAAAATCAAAAAGGACAGGACTTAAAGAATGCAAGTAAATGGGTGGAATGTTATTGAAAAAATATTACCACCAGATGGCGCTAAAAGACAATGTCTGTCTTCATGTACGGCCCACTTCAAATTACACTCAATACATCTAAGCTAGTACAAAATCAGTAACAGTGAATGAAAATCCAATATTCACCACACATAAGCGAATAATTTCATTTTTAAACAGTTATTAATATATTAGATGGAATACTAAAAAAACCTCAAACTTGTTTTTTCTCTTTTTTCTGAATTTTTTATCTAATGTAAAGTCTGGGCTGCTTTAATAATATTCTATTCTATTCTGTTTTACTCTATTGTATTCTATTCTGCTGTAACAGATAAACTCACAAAGTAACCTTATTGAGTAACAGCCATAAAAATAAAAAAAAAAACATTTATTGCCCTTTACAACAAGCTACCAACCCACAGACAGGCAAACAGGGTCAGTCATAAATCTCAGCACTGCGCACAGAAAGGGAAACGCAATTACACGTCTTCCTTAAGTCATAGAAGCAAAATGCTAAAATTGGAATTGTTCATAATGTGTTTTGGATAAAAATAACTTTGATAACCAGCGGATGGCGGTACTGTTTGACACAGTGTGGCTGTTTTTGGCCCTAAATTTGCTACTTAGCTCGGTGTTTGTCAGCGCTTGTTCGCGTCAGGAGTTTACCTGCAGACAGGGATTTTGTGTGGCGTTGGACTCCGTGTGTGACTTCACCGACGACTGTGGAGATGGCAGCGATGAAGAAAACTGTAAGTTTATTATCTTGCACCAGACCAGAATTTGAAAGAACCGGACCTGAAGTGATGACTATCAATCTAGTCGCGAGAAAAACTAAATGCACCTCATGGTTTATTGGCTTGTAGAACTAAATTTAGCAGCAATAACTGGTAGTAGTCGATACTTAACCTATAGACCTGTTGCTGCTTCAGTTCATTGCCCTTTGGAGACTTTTGTTTAAGCAAAAGTCTCTAAAAGCCTGAGGAGGACTCTACCTCCTCAGGAAATCAGTTGGGTTGAGGTATGGACTTTGGGCCATTGCAACACCTTAATTAAATTGTCTTTAAGTCATTCTGTTGTTGTAGAGTTGGATTTGTGATCATTGTCTAATAAATCCACTACTTTCAGCTAAACTCCAGGCTTCAGCAATAATTTGGTACAAAGAGAAAGTCATGGTTGGATCAGTGATTTCTTGTGGCTTCCAAACAAGACCAAATCTTCAAAACTGGCCGGTTTGCTTGCAGGATCACAATAGGTCCATCCAACAGCTCTGATCAGCTTTCCTGTATGCGCTGAATAAAGACATCCACACAATGTGATGCTGCCACCACCATGTATGTTGACCACTAAGTAAAAGATTGATATTATCTTATCTGACAAGAACTGCCCATAAGTTTTCAATTCAGTTCAGGTCAGGTTAGGAAGGGTGGCCATGACATTAGTTTTTCATCTTTAACGCCTTTCCTGGCTAACTATGCAGAGGAGTGCTTGGATGCTTGCGCAGCTCTATCACTGAGTTTTTGAGCGATGCAGACTTCTTCCTGCATCACTGCTTGAAGAAAGTATTGTCTGTAGGTTTAGGAGTTGATTTTGAGACCATCTTCAACCTGAAAATGTCCAACCAGCTCATCTTTAATAATACCAGCCCATAACAGTACCCCACCTCCACCTTGTTGGTGTCTGACTTGATGTGGAGCTTCATGCCCGTTACTGATCCACCCACAGGCCCATCCATCTGGTTTGTCAAGAGGCTCTCTCATTTCATCCATAAAACCTTTGAAAAATGTGTCTTCAGATATCTCTTGTCTCAGTCACTTCAGCTTGGACGTCTTGATTTCAAATTATAACTGTCATTGAGGCATAGAGGGGTATTGTTTAATATGTTCTAGAGAAAACCGCAATTTTTTATTTTTTTATTTTTTTAGAGAAGATATTTAGCTTAAGTGAACATTTGATTTTACAGGTTCCACATATACAAGATGTGATTTCGAGGAGAGTTTCTGTGATTTGATCCAAAACTCAGAGTCCCTCTACAGATGGACCAGAACAGCTGAGGCCCCAGGACTAAATCAGGACCACAGAAACACCTCAGGTTGGGGAAGCTGATATTCCTACAATAACATTGTATTAATCACACATCTTTTTCTTTAACTGTCTGCATTTTTTTTTACCCTCAGCGCATTTTTTGTCGCTTACACCCATTGGAGGAAAAAAGATTACTGCAGAACTGAGGAGTCCTGTCTTCCTGCCAACTCATGGCTGCCAGGTAACTATATCACAGAGAACAAGCAGTGTCTCTAAAAGTTTAGGAAATAGTTTGAGCATTTTTCAAGTCTGGAAAAATATATATAGAAAAATAATACCATAATAAGATTTACGTACTTTACTGCAATGGACTGGCAACCTGTCCAGGGTATACCCTGCCTCTTGCCCATCGACTGCTGGACATAGGCACCTGCACCCCTTGCGACTCCACAAGGGTTAAGCATGTCGGATAATGGATTGATTTATTTGACAACTCTTCCCTGTGTTCCATTTTCCAGAACGCTAAAACCTGATGCTCTAATAATAAATTGATATACTGTTAACAATTATCACTACTAAATAAATCTGAGATTTCTACTTGATATAACATTATGTTGAATCCAACCTGCAGAGCTAGGATGCGTAACTCGTTATCTTGAAGTAACAAGATACACAACTTGTGGGGCGTGCTGTGATGGCGCAGGGGTTTAGCACACCCCACATTTGGGGTCCTCAACACGGACGTCGCAGGCTCAACTCCCAGTCCCAGCGACCCTCGCCACACGTCCCCCCCCCCCTCCCGTCAGCCCACCGCCACAGAAAAATGTGAGCCACTAGCGCCGCAAAAAACTCTTCGGAGAAAAAAAAAGATAAAAAAAAAAAAAGATACACAACTTGTGTAGTTAATGTCATAAAAATATATTTCTTAGGATGGCATGTTGGATTTTCAAAATGATTGTGTGCACAATTTTGGAGCTCTTAAAGTGGTCCTATAAAAAAAACAACACCCAGCTATTTGTTTTGGCAAAAGGTTAATGTACTATGTAGTCTGAAAAATGAGTTGTTTCAAAAACCTCCCGATTGTTAAGTCACATTCTGCCATCACTGCATCTTTACCTAAACCCAGCAATTCCAGCCTCTCACCTGGCAGGGAAGATACTGATTCTAAACTTTAAACACTGAAAAATAAACTAGGTCACAATAAATCTTTGGACTTGCATGTCAAAGATGTCCTAATAAAAATCCATTAGGATATTTAAGAATTCGAGTCTTGAAAAGTCTCAAAACACACATTTGGAAATGAGGGATTTCGTAGATTCAAAATAAGTAGGGCCAACATGTTCTTTGTTTTCGTCAGATACGTTTCTACCACTATGCTGGGACAGGACATGGAGAGCTTCAGATCCTACTTCAGCCTCATTTGGTGGCTCAGAGCTCTGAACTCTGGAAACACTCCACTCAACTAGAGAAGGGAACATGGCTGCGGGCAGTGGTTCACTTCTCCAGCAATCAGCGCTTTCAGGTCTGTCATAATTACACAATGAGTTCATATAGTTGTTTGACATTAAAATTGAAATCGCAGCTTAAATGAGCCGAGCGATAGCAAAGTGTACCAGGAAAGTATACTGACCCATTTGGACTCCTCAGAGACCATCTGGATGTGAGTTTGCTGTTAGTGTCCTTTCAATATCTTCAGAGCATGTCAGTGTCACCCAGTCCTCTTCTCTGCCTCTTTACCATCTGGATGTCTGCAGGTGATAAAGAGAGGTCACATCTGCTGACATTCACCTTCTGCTCCATTAATTCACTTCGTGTTTCGGTTGTATTGGTCAGCATGTTTAGGAGCTTGACTTCACTGTGAGGCCTAAAGAGCTGCTGATGGAGGATTGTTGTTTTGTTTTTTTTATTACTATTATTTATGGTGTTTTCAGGATGGGAAATCTACATAGATGCCTAAATTTGAAAATGGAAATTGGAATCATTCACTCAGGAATTTTGTCATTAAAAATATTTGAAGGTTGAGCAGATGAAATGCCATGAAATTCTACAATATCTTGTAAATGTATCTATATCTTGTAAAACTTTTTAAATTTTAAAGGTAGACTGACAATATTGGTCTCGTCAAACTAGAGTATCTTTTTCACTCGTAAACATATCCCCTAAATGGCTTGTGGAAATCTTTAAGTAAGGCTTATAGATTTCTTTCATTAATTTCTTTGATGGAAAACTAATAGCCCTTTTGGCTGACTCTCTCCTGAGCTGTGGATCTCTGACATGCGTACCATTAATACTATTGGTACTGACTGCACTACATTTATAAGCTCTTTCTCCACTTTCGTTGGAAAAGATTTTAAAACTATATAACCTATATTTGACTGAAATGACCACCAGTTTAGATCATTAAGATAGATCAATTTGCATGGCAGGTGCAGTTAACCTTCCTTTTCCATTTGTCTTGATTTGTTTTTATTTTATCTAACTGCTGATATTTTTCTGTTTTCTATTTCTTCATATTGTGAACCCTGCTGCTTTTTATGCATTTCTTTTATTTTACCATTTGACTGTAACATTTTCTGTGCATCAACCAACTCAATACTCTTTACAGATTTTTTAAACCAATATTTATCTGTAGTTTCAGCTTAATTAAATTGTAATAAACTAATAATAATAATAAAAAAAAAACTGTCCCTGATGTGTGTGACATCGTTTCACTGTTTTATCTTCCAGGTGGTAATTCGAGGGGAACTTTCAGCAAGCAGTGAAGCATCTGAGGTCTTAGCCATTGATGATTTGTCTTTCAATCCTGGATGTGTCGTTCTGCCTGGTATTAGCTATAGCTTTCTAACACTTCTAACACCTCACCACACACACACCGCATGAACCTTGACATTTTGAAATATCCTCACACATAAACAGAGCACAAGAAGCTTGTTTTAAATATTGATGAATGAGAGTGAGGACATTAAAACACCCATGATTGGATTTATACCAGGATAACAGAGTCATTAAAATTGTGCTTGCAGTACATTTTTCTGGAAGGGAGCATAGTGGAGGAGTTGATTTCATAAATCGTACTTTATGTGACATTTCAGACACAATTTTTAACAGCGTTCTCTACTGATGTACAACTGTAAGATCATTCTGTAGCATTTTCATAACTTATCTAATATGCAGAGCTCAATGTAATCTGAAAAAGTAACGAAAAAGAAAACAGATCATCCATACATCCATCCACGAATCCATACATCCATCCCCTTTCTTACACCCCTGGTTTCCAGTTGTAAATTCTGACCTCTGACTCATTTTTTCAAGTGCACAAAAGGTATTTACTAAAGCAGTCATTTCCAGGCTGGGTTCCCCCGGACCCACTGCTTTACGTTTTAAATGTGGACCTGCATCAGCACATATGAGTTAATTACTTCATCAGCATTCAATTGAAGCTAATCAGAAGCTGCCAGGCATGAAAAAAATCTAAGCCATGTGTGTAAAAAGAACTATAAGAACCACAATTATCATACTTAATGTAAAAGCTGCAGACTGTGAAAAATCTATGCGAAAGTCTTTTAGACTATCACCAGACCAAAGTGAATTGGCTCAATACTATAGGCTTTAAAAAGCAAAGAGAAGCCAACACTAATCACACTTTGCATGTTGCATTTTTGATACTTGAGAAGATTCTTTTTGTTTCTTCCAGAACAATAAAAATACCCTATTCTCTTTGCAGGAGCAGAGCCAAACATTACACTAAATGAGTCTTCTTGGAATGTTGACAGCATCATGTTGGTGTAATCCTGTTGTAGTTTTAAAACAAGGCCTGTTTGGCCACAGACAAAATTACCTAATGACCAAACAATGCAGGGTGCACACAGGGTACATGGTACCCTGTGTGTTGGGTACATAATTACAATGAGCTACCACTGTTCTTGCAGGCTCCATTACATGTGTGGTGAGCACACTGTCCTGTTTAAGCACTCCTGAAGATCTCCCCAAGACCCTTACTTCAAATGTTTAGAAGTCAAGTTTAGGCTCTCTTTGTATAATGGCGGTCATCTCTCATGGTCCCTTCTGGAAGATTATTGATGTTGTACTGTTGTTATAGCATTGTCTAAAGAAGGATCAACTAACTGATGTGTTTGTACTGTCTAAATCGGTTCGTGCTCTTGAATGACTTTTGACTGTAAAGAATAGAGATTGTCATTATTGGAACATTAATAAGAAAAGATCATCAGAGTGGAATTTTGCTTCCTTTGAGCCACAAAGGGATTTTTGGTTTGCAAAGAATAGGCAAGACAGGTTGAACAAACCCAAGCTACACCTAATAAATCCTTTTTAAAAATAGAATTTCATTAAATTATATCTTGTATGCTTTTTAATGCAGTTGTCATTTTACTGTTTTAATGTATTTTTGTCCTTTTAATGTAGTTGCCATCTTAGATTTTAAAATGAGTCATTTTAAAGGTAATTGAGAATGTATTTTGAAAATGGCAACATTTAAAAGATTAATTTCTGAGGCCAGCTAACAGTGATTTAAAAAAACTGGGCTATGGTTTTGATATATTTCCCATGCTCCTCATATAGTGCCATTGAGTTAATTTAAGCGATGGAGTCTTTGATGTACTATTGATCAAAATCTGAACCATTACTGCAATTTAATCAAATGCACTTACTTCATTTTGGGAACCACCAAGCTCATTTCTGCTAATTGAGCACATTCTCTCAATAAAATATTTTAATTATAACAGTGACTCAAACAAATTTGATAATGTGCAGATAATGGGGCTCCATTAATTGTATTAATCTTGTATTTTATTTTGTACTTGGCAGAGGGCAAAGTCCTCGCTTCACCTCCCTGCCCTCCTTCATGGCTCACCTGTGCTAGAGGGGGGTGTATCGAGGAGAGCAAAGTGTGTGACTTCACACCATATTGTCCCAACGGAGAAGATGAAGCCAGATGCCGTAAGAACCACTTTACTAAGCAACACTTTGAAATAATCACATTTCAGTCCCCCTGAAAGATGTTTTCAGGATTTATCTGACACCCTCTGTTGCCATCAGACTGTTAAAATGCACTGTAGCTCAGTGTCTTGTCTTGTATGTGCGGTCAGTCAAATTTAAAAAGAGTGTACCACTACTTTATTAGTGGCATAGTTGCTAAATTAATCTGTTTACAGGTCCAATTAAAGCTTTTGATCATAATAACATGTTTTGAACACTGTAGTACTAAACCATCAGCACATAAAATTTCAATCCTTAAGCAATTAGGTGCAGTTGATTTAAATTATAGTGCACCAATAAGCAACTAAAGTATTTACAGAGTTTGTAAATTGGTTTAATTAAGCCTAATCACATACAGTTGCCTTTCTGGACTGATTACCCAGAAGGGCAGCATCCCTATAGTGTTTCCTTTTTCTGTTTTAGCTTCTGAGTGTGATTTTGAGGACGGTTCATGCGGCTGGTATGAGCTCACTCCTGGAGATGGGTTTGACTGGATCAGGGGCTCATCTGACAAGGTACCACCGGACTACTACGGTCACCCACCTCTACCGGACCACACTACTAACAGCACTAAAGGTAGAGGAAACAAATATGAAAAACGAAGAAGTGTGACGTGTTAAAGTTGAAAAGAACTGTACTGAGCCCTTCCAAAAATACTGGAAAGATTATTTTAAATCTACATCTCAAACTAATATTTTGTTGAAAAAAAATTCTAGTTCAATGTGCTCCAAATGTACCTGCTTAGCCATCTGAATAACAGTTAACGTGAGAACCTATTTTGCTCATTTACCACAATATGTTACTGTTTATCATGCCTCATTACATCTTCCTGTTTCTTTCCTGAACAGAATTGTTCAAGTCGCAGCTTTAAGTTTGTTGCTGGCTGACTCCAAACAAGCACCATCTGTTGTTTTTGTTATGATTATCGAGTGAAATGGTCTGAAAAAGACACCTATTAGGTTTAGAATTGGAGCCTGCAGAAACACCTTACAGAACACAGTATTTAACATTGAAATATATA
>CAEFZX010024838.1:0-34801 GCA_903066825.1 Alfaro cultratus | reverse complement strand
CCAAATGTCCCATGTTAAATCCACCCAAATGTCTCATGTTAAATCCACCCAAATGTCTCATGTTAAATCCACCCAAATGTCTCATGTTAAATCCTCCCAAATGTGTCATGTTAAATCCTCCCAAATGTCTCATGTTAAGCCAGCCTAAGACGGACGCCGTGCTCTGCTGCAATACTCAGTGATTTACACAACAGGAAATAGTCCAGTACTTTTTGCTGCATCTGCTTAAAACGACTTTAAACTGTGAAAAAGGGGAAAAGAAGGAAAATTTGAGATGTTTTGAAACCGTAACTCTTTAAAACCTTCGTATACCTTGTTACCAGGCACCTACATGCTACATAATATGTATTTAACCATATGATTTTTTTTCTCACAAAAATTCGTCATCATATTAGTTTAACTCTAATGTAAATTATATCAGCATCACCATTCTTGTTTTCCCTGTTACAGTTAATATCCTCTGCATTGCATTGTTTAAAGTCTTTAACAAATAATACAAGGAGGGATATTGTAAATAATTACATTTAGCTTACAGTTATTATTATTGAAGTTAAGCATTAAGTATATGTATGCTTAGGTTATCATTGTGAAGGCTTAGATGAAGTTGTCTCAGTATCGACGCTATAAAACAGACACTCGGCTAAATTCTGCAGATAAAGAGTCTTTTATAAAAAATTATTTGTGATATTGTGTGTAATTAAAGCTGGCATCAAGATAAACATGCAACTTATACTGTTCTGAAAACTACATGCAACTAGCTAAAAGCTAGCTTATTTAGCATTAGCATGTTTGTTTTCTTTCTGTATGTGAAAACGAAAAGATATTTAAAATATTTAAAAAAAGCTTTCCTCTTTTATTCTATTCCTGCTTTCCTTTCATTGTCCGTTTCTCAGATCTTTGTCTAGCGGAAACGGACATTGTTCCTGTAAATAATAATAAAAAATAAATAAAAAAAAACACTACAAACTAAATATTATTAATACTGAATTTTACTAACTAAAACCAGACACTGTTTCCCTCCTGCATCAAAATTAGTTTATTAAAAATAATGAGTTTGAGCAACTTACCTCTGAACTCAGACCAGAGCAGTAAATTGACATTGGAAGGAGAAAATCTAGCGCTGCAACCATGTAGCTGTAGCTCTTCATCTTCCTTAAATTAAGGCGCTATTAAATTAATATGTTCAGAGCAGAAGGTAGGAGAGTGAATGTATTACCCAGGCTACCTAATTTATTTCTACTTAAATGGAGAAGTTATTTCTGAAATAATTCCAGCATTCTGTAATGAGATTTTAGTCGGCAAAACTAAAATGAGATGAAACCTAAATGAACACGGAGCACAATCAGTTCTGATTTAATTTAGGAAAGGACCCTCTAGAGTTTAGGTTCATCACAACTTTTCCTTCTTAAGCATTTTAAATGTGACTCTTTTATTTATTTATTTAAATTTTTTTCCCCTCCACACTCTTTCTTGCATGCAGGCTGGGGACTCTGCTTTAACCTGAATGCGTCTCTCACCATCATCAGTAAATATTTCCTCGCCAAGCGACCGTTGGCCAACGGCCTTGCCATGGCCGGCAGTCCGGTGTTCCTCTGCTTCCTGGCCCCTGTCAACCAGTATCTCTTAGGACACTTTGGCTGGAGAGGAAGCCTGCTTATCCTCGGGGGAATGATGTTAAACTGCTGCGTTGCGGGGGCCGTAATGAGACCTGTCGCTCGGCACTCTGCCTCACCAAAGGAAGTGGAAAAGTCAAACAACGCAAAGTCGAAAGGGAGCCTTCTGAAAAAAGTTAAGACCTTTGTGGATCTGTCGTTCTTCAAGGACGCAGGCTTTATTATTTACCTGATTGGAAACATGATGTTCATCTTTGGCGCCTACGCGCCCATCGTGTTTTTGTCGGCGTACGCAGTCAGCCGAGGCGTAGAGGAGTACTCTGCCGCCTATCTGCTCTCCATCATGGGCTTCGTCGACATGTTTGTTCGGCCTCTCACGGGGCTGGTAGCCAACAGCAAGTGGGTCAGGCCGAGGATCCAGTACCTCTTCAGCTTCGCCATGGTCTTCAATGGCACGTTCCACCTCCTCTGCCCACTGATGAGGAGCTACCCGCTGCTGGTGGCCTACGCTGTGTTCTTCGGAGTGGGCTTTGGGATGGTTTTCGCACTGATATTTGAATGCCTCATGGACCTGATGGGAAACCAGCGCTTCCCCAGTGCTGTTGGACTGGTGACCATCATAGAGTGCTTCCCCATGCTCTTGGGACCGCCGGCTGCAGGTAACGTGCCCTCAATGTGATTTGTCTGTGCTCCTTTGCATTCGTGCTGAAACGCATCTCGCCAAGTGTACAAATCTCACTCTTTGTCTCAGAATTACACAACTAGATCTGCTCTCAGATCGCTGCAGCCAAATATTGCAACATCGTAGACCAAAGAGCGAGTCGATAACGTAAAGTCAGATAAATCTATGTGGGCGTCTGCTCGTTTGGAAGCAAGCTACTTCCAAACATGCAATACCTAAGTGTTTAAACCTTAGGTATTGTTTAAAATGTTGTTTTTACTCTAAAAGAGAGAGATGAGTTATTACTACTGAGCTGGGGTTGTTTAGGTTTGCATGAAAGGCCCAGTTTAGTAAGGGTCTCATCGTTCTCCGTGTCCACAAACGTTGGCCGCTTGGACCTCACTTTCAGTTGAATTGCACACAGCTTTTATTACAGCCCAGTAGAGGGTGATAATGGGCTGAAGAGCTCAAAGGAAAGATAAAATTTCCTACCAGTATGCAAATCCAGTTTTTGTGTGCTTAAAGGTAAATTATCCCCCCCACGCTCCAATATCCACGTTCTTCTTCTTCTTCTTCTTCTTCTTCTTCTTCTTCTTCTCCTTCTTCCGCTCACGCAGTCCTACATATAAATGAAACTATTAACAGTGTAAATTATACCAGCCAGTTTTAATGTCCTGCTTAGATATTTACTTTTTTATTTCTCTGAGATCAACAAAATATTCAAAGACATCTGTAAGGTAACAGAATAAGGCAAGATGTTTTTGATGTAACCAAGGATAGTTCTTGACTTTGTTGCAGAATGTTCATTGTGCGCAATTTTTATTTTTGCAGCGGTTCTATTATCCTCCGCTTAGATTGTTTTCTGTTTTGTTTTAGTGTCATTAGAACTCCAGTGGTGTTCTCCTAGAACTCCACCGGTGTAGCGTTAGCAGCTAAATCTGCTGAAGAGACGCATATACTTTCTCGGTCGTAATTATTATTTATAAAGTGTCACTCCTCAGGAAACTAAGCGCCCATTTAGAAGATGGTCAGTTTGATGAAAATGGAAAGATGAGGACTTTCGACAGATAAACTTTCTCTCCGCTTTTCGTTAAAGTGAAAAGTTTTGACTGGGCGCGACCCCTTTCTCAGGGGCCCCTTTTAATGGGGCCAAATAAGTGCCTCCTTGCTTGTGTAACATTCTCCTCCAGAGGGCACAATCGTTATGTATCCCGTATCTGCTTGTTACTGCTCCTCCGAACCTTCAGGTCAAGCCAATTAGGAGGAAGTGAGGTAAGTGAGGGTAATTAGCCTTTTGCGTTGGGTGTTTAATGATGCTCAGTTCAAACTCTCGTCATTAAAGTCCTGTACCTGGGCCATAATTAGGCTGCAAAGGCACTAAAAAAAAAAAAAGAGAGAGGGGTGACTATGCCAGATGGACATAATTACTGCTCAGCCAATCAAGGACTGTCTTAATGAGGGTGGTGGTCATCTGAGCACCGGCACCAGATGAGTGCTATCAATCAGATAATGCATTGAGAGGCAGAATGAAAAATGACCCCTCACGGTGCATACGCATACACAAATATTATGCCCATCATCATCTGCTGCAAAGCTGGAACGTGATGAGAGAAACCTTCTTAATGATCCTTTCACCCTAAAACGCTCTCTTTCAGTGTGATGGGTTCTGTAATGTGGCAGGTAGTTAGTTAATCTAAAAAGTTCATATAAAAGACTTGATTTTTTTTAAGTAGATCATCTATAGTGTGATATGTTAAAGCAGGATTCTTGCAAACGTCTCCATATTTAATTATTTTCCATCAGTTTCTGCCTTCCAGTCTCTTTCAATTGAATTTCCAAAGTAGAAATACAAAACGGATGAATATCCATGTTTGTCCGTGTTGGACAGTGTTGGATTTTTCCATCTTTTTCCGTCACTACCTTTTCCATCTTTTGACGAAGGTAACCCAGCCTCTTTGGTTTCTGGAAACCTAGAGCTTTTAGTCTAATCTGAAGCACATTTGTCATCTTTCTGCAGACCCTTTCTTCGTATTTATGTTTCTCCGAATGGCCTTCGCTTCTGCCGTCCAAATTGTCTTCCTAGAAAAACAGGAGAGCCAGAAAGCGTTCAGAGGCTCTCAAAGCAGCTGCTCTCAAATTTGCCCGTCCTCACTCGTTTCCTTCTGCACACGTTGTCCAAATCCAAGTTCCTGTTCACTCTCAGAGTTGTAATAAAGCGGTTAAATCGGCTTTCTTTTCCTGTTTTGACTTTGAATTTGCATGTTTCTGTTCCAGGGTTACTGGTGGACATCTTTGATGACTACAAGTACCTTTTCTTCATGTGTGGAGGAGTGATCACGACTGGAGGGCTCTTCCTCTTCGTCATGAACGTCTATAACTACAACAGGTTAGAGAAAGCGAATAGAGGAAAAGAAACGGAGCAGAACCAGAACACCGTAGAGAACCAGGAGCAGGCGAGCAGCTCAGAGGCTCAGGTGGAACTGATGGACTCTGAGGTGAATGAGACGAACACGGCCCAACCAGAACCAGAGCCCAAAGAAGAAACTTGTTAAACCAGTGATGGTAATACTCACAGTTGGGTAGTAACTAGCTGCATTTACTCAATTACATTTACTTGAGTAACTTTAAAAAAATACAAAATAAATTAAATACAATTTTAGGAGTACTTTTACTACGCTTCATTTTTTACTTTTACTTGAGTAATTTTATTATGAAGTATCGTTACTCTTACTTGAGTAAAATTTCTGGATTCTCTACCCATTGAATTAAAAAAAAAACAAAAAAACATTTTTTAACCAAAAATTCACCAGACAGACACACACCTGCAGTTTTTTGTTAAAGTTTCATAAGTTTTTTTTTTTTTTTATCCAATGAATCTGATTTGGAAAAAAAATATTTTTCCTTTTTTTTTTTTTTTTATTTTTGGTTATTTATATGAATGTTGGTCATTTTCATCCTTAAAATACCCCAAAAATCCACATATCTTTATATTTTGGTCTGTCTGAAAATATGATTTTCAAACATTAAATGATTGATCATGAAATCTGTTACACACTACTTGAGTAGAGTTTTTAACGAATACTTTTTTACTCAATTAACTGGACGGCTACTTTTTACTTTTACTTGAGTAAGTATATTTTGTTACTCTGCCCACCTTTGGTAATACTGTGTAGTTTAATTCATGCTTTATTTTCAGCAGCATAATCTCAAACTTTGGAGAAGTCAAGCCTTTAATGTTAGTAAATAGTGTTTGCCCTGCTTTTATGGAGACTCTGTATCTCCATTGCACCAACATGCCAGTTTTCTATCGGTGTCCCGTCAAATTTATATCACCTTTGTGAAAAAACTAAAACTAAATATGCACTCTTAATGAATTAGTGGATTTAGTTAAAAACTGCTATGTAAGATTTTACCCACTGATTAATTGAAAGGCTGCGTTTTTTTCCCACATCTCCATGTTTATCTGATCTTTACCCGTCTTTGCGGCAGGATCCAGTCGGTTTCTGTTTCTGTAGAGTTTGTTCACACCCACTGACTGAGCCTGTTGCTAAGATACCTCAAGACGACAGCCATATTTGGAGGAACATGATGGATTTTTGAAGTAAATAGGGGAGGTGTGATGTCAACAGATTTTACAATATTTTATGGTTTTGTTTTCCTATCTTAAATTTAAGGTTGTTTTTTTTCTGTCTGGAATATAAAGCCACATTTTGTTGTCCTGTTACATGTGAGGCAGTGAGAATGAATATGTTTCAAAAAAATACTGTTAGGCTTTTAAGACAATTCCCTAAATATTGGAGAAACATTTACATAATTCATAGAACTGTAAAAAAAAAATGAATTGAATTTCTTCCTTTTCAAATTCATTTGATCAGGTTAATATTTTCTTGTCTAGGTCATATACTGTAGGATATCTGTTGTTTATTTCATATTAAAAAAAGTAAATGTGAACTCGATGTGTTACATGTGTTGCAACTTAAAACAGATGAACACCTTCAGCTGGTTTTTTGTTTGCAGAACCTCAAAAAAAAACCCAGAAAACAAATATTAACTAAAATGTGCACTCATTAGAATTTATTCCCCAAATAAAACAATTTTATTTAACTTAAGTACTGTGCCATTTCAACTAATAATGTAAATTATGAAAAAATAAAAATTACTAACACCAAGTACTGGTGGCAGCATCAACATGCTGTGCTAAAAGCTCAACGTCTTGCATTACCTGAGTGACATCCCAGTCCAGACAGAGTCCCTGCCCAACATGGCGGGTCACATATGCACAGTCTGACGCAGTGTTTCATTATTCCATGTTTATCCCTACTTTTACATTGTTAGGGTGCATTGTTAGCCAACACATTGTTGGTGCATCTCCGGCGTGGACCAAAGCAGGCTGAGCCAAGCTTTATATGTGATTTTTAAGGTTTATGTGAAATATTAGCAAATTTTAGCATTCATCTTTTAGAGTATTGCAAAATTAATTGTGTGTGTGTTTTTATTATTATTTTACAATTCCTCATAGAATTAGAAAGATTTATTAGGGCAATAAAAATTTATATTTTCAGTTTATGCATCCTTTGGAAATGGTGAACACGAGTTAGCCAATGACATTTTGCACATACGAAGTTGTTTTATTCTATTCATCAGGAAAATGTGTAATTAAAACATTCCTAAATCTACAATGCTGTAAAAACCAAAAAAAAGATTTTTTATGTTTTTGCTTTTTTGGGGGGTCTCACTTAAATATTTTAGATCATCAAAGAAGTTTGATTATCAGAGAAAAAAACCTGTGTAAGTATTATTATTTTTTTTTAAATCAAAGCAATGATTTTACTGCTTTGAAAAGTAAAAGAAAGAGGAAGAAGAACAGCCGCGCCGCTGGCCTCAGGGGAAAAAAGTAATTGTCCTCTAACCCTAACAACCACTATTGAGCTTTTGTACCAGCTGGCAAAAGTCTTTTACATTTCTGCAGAGAAATTATTCTTTGCAGACATGTTTTAATTTAGCAACATTTTTGCAATGTTTTAAGATCAGAACATCTCAGTTTAATGTGAGATCATTCTCCCTACTTCATGTTGCCACACAGCTTCTATTTATGTGACTTCTTGATTCTCTAGGTCTGACCCATTGAAACTAGACTCAGCTTTCACACAGATGTGGTTAATTGCAGTTAATTCATGATTGAAAAGTAGGGCGGTAAATACTTCCTTTCATGTGGCTATGATGGTTTGGTGGAAAAAACTGCATTTTCTCTGGTTATCTTTGTCTGCTGTTGAAATATGTTTAATGATCTGAAACGAAGTTGGGCAAAAAAAGAAGAAAATCTGTAAGGGTGCAAACACTTTTTACAGCACTCTAGCTCCAGTGTTTCAGTCAAGACGGCAGCTTTTCTATTGTTTTAATAATCCCTAAAGACATTTTCAGATATGTCCAGTCTTTGTGTGAACGGTGTCCACTGTTAACCCTAATAAATCAGTTGTTTAAAACTGCTCTTGATGCCCTTTCTGTTTCATAAACCCCATCGTTCACGTCGGGATTTTGCCCCTCCTCGCGTCTTGCGCAATCAGGGACGAATGAAAGAAAGCGTGTTGTCGCTCCGCGCGTTCGCCCGGCTCACCAAATGACATCGGGACGCGTGAGAAATGCCATCGGATCGAGACCCAGCGCCCGAGCTTCTCGGCGTTGGGCGACTCCGTCCAATTTTTCATGACAATTAGAAGACTGGGGAACAAGTTTGGAAATGTCAGCAGCTTAAGGGTGTGAGCGCCTAATGAAGCGAGGCCCCCATGTTCCAGGCGAGCGCACGGAGCTGCATGCAGCCTCATACACATCAGCAAATCATTGGGCCAATAAATTAGACCGGCAGCAGTGGCAAACATACACAACTTTTTTTTTTTTGTCTATTTCTTGTCCTTTTGTCGAGTACCGCACAAGGTCTTTGGACATGACAAGGTGGAAAGGTCCCCCTGAGACAAAGCTGCGGACGCCGTGGCCAGGGGTCTGTTTGTCATTATTATATTCCATCTCACCTCCTGTTTCCCCCCTCTGGCCCGCTGACCCTCCTCCTCTACCGGCTCAGGGTTTGCTTTGTGACTGTTGTCTCCCTGCTTAGTGATAAAAAAACAACTTGTGTCTCTCCAGAGGGCCGGGAAGAAGATTGGGTCAAAGAATGTAGAGCAACAGAAACATCAGCCGTTGTGAATAACAAACCGTAAGGTTGCTTATTGTGGCGCTCCGCTGTGTAGAAATGTCAGTGCTGCTGCAGAGGCGTGAAGGTCGGCTCTGATGGCCACAAGTTGCAGGAAATTTCCATCCTAGATTTCTTCTCAGGAGGAAGGAACAAAACCTTCCATTTGTAAGCAAACCGTAGAATCCTGAGGTAAAGTATGTCTCTGCAAAAAATTAAGAGACCACTTCTATCTGATTTCACTCTTTGTAGGTGTATGTTTGAGTAACATGAACATTGTTCTTTTATTCTATGTACTACTGACAAAATGTCTCTGAAATTCCAAGGAAAAAATTTGGATTTATTTGCCGAAAATGAGAAATGGACAAAATAATGAAAAAGATGCAGCGCTTTCAGACCTCAAATAATACAAAGAAAACAAGTTAATATTAATTTAGAAACAACAATAATAATGTTTGAACTCAGGAAGAGTTCAGAAATCAATATTTGGTGGAAAAACCAGGAGGTTTTCAATGGGGTTCAGTGCAGTGGGCTCTACGTTGCAATGTGAAAGACCAGCACAAAGTTGTATAAATAGACATCTGAAAAGTGTGGCTGGCATATGAGTTCAGCCCCCATAATTCTGTGATGGCACGTCATGTATCTCTAGAGTAACAGGCACCAGAAGTCTCTCAATGGGATTAGACAGCAGCCAATCAGAGGACGCCACAGAACGGTGCCGACTTCCCTCCTTCCCTCACCATTTTTCTACGCGGTTTTACAAGAACAAGAGATTTTAAAGAGTTGCGTGAACTAGATTTGCAAGTTTTGCGTTTTACGGCGCTGAACATATTAGATGACAAAATTAAATTCTTCATATTTTGAAGTCCGTAATGTTCCAAAATCAATGCTTGAGGGAATTATGTTGAGTTGTTAGTGTTTTTTGAGATACATTTTATTAGGTGTAAATGTTTTAATTTCTTTCAGTTCGTACAGAAACAGATTTTCAATAAGAGACACTGCATTGGTGGTTCAAAACCGTACTGAGGTAATCATCTAAGTTGTTCAATGAAAACAAATCTATATTTTTTGCCAAAACACCCAGCTCTATCAATATGTATTTGTTCTTTTTTATGTATATGAGAACCATAAGTCTGTTCAATCAATCTACAATATGTGATAAAAAAAAAATTAAATAAACTGGTCACATGAGACCAAAATTCAAATATGTAGACTACTTGCAAATCACTGTTTGGTAGAAACCTAACATCACATATGACTCTGACCACATGATGGCAGCATGATTCTGTGTGGTAGGTCTTTTTTTTTCTCCAATATCCATTAGCCAATGAGCAAAATATTGATCAATCCTGGAAGAAACGTGTTGAGGGGAAAAGACGTGAGCCAGAGGTCGGTCACATTCATTCCTAGTAAACTACGTTGAAGTTTTTGGTTGTAAAGTGACAAACTATGAACAAGTCCTTTAGGGGACACTGTTGCAAAATTTGATTTACCTCCAAAAATGATAAAAGCACGGCCGAGTGAGATCAGTGGCTGAAACAAAGTGTGTATCTTTCGAGGAGAGAGGGAGTCTCTTCCTCGCCTCGACGAGGACTGGAATTAAAATGTAACAACATTTACTAACCATGACCGACAGGTCTCAGTTTACTGTCGTCTCCCGTTTGAAGAAGTTCCCACACTGGGAGAAGGTGTCTGTAATTGGTTATCACTCTTCATAAAAGCATCCCGCCTGCCAAGCTCTCACAACACGCCGCCTAAAGAAGCAGAGAAAGCAGAGACCGGCGTCTGGATGTTGATTATCAGCCCCTTCCCCTGACCTTTAGATCTGTGTGAATCTGAGCTCTGGTGTTTACAAAAGGAGGTGGTGGAGGCGGAGGCTGGGTGGGGGGTCTGACCTGATGAATCTGAAGTGGTCTTACACGAGCGAAGAGCTGGAGACAAGTAAAAGAGGAAAGAATGCGGTCCCAGAGGGCTCAGAGAACACGGGCATCTATCAGCAGAAGAAATTGAAGGGGACGTTTCAGAGCGGCAGAGATTAGGTAGAGCTGCAGAGTTGAGAAAGTAAGGGTTGCCAAACGCAATGCTTTCCTTGCAGGAGTGACATCAGGCAAACAGAGGACAGTAAAAGCAGGGAAACATCTGCATGCACACAGAAAGTATTTCTTTGAGCAGTCAACAGAGTTTGGAAAGGGAGATGTGGTGGGATTCGATCAGTGTTCAACCTGAGATAATGTTGCCGATCAGCACCTTGTTTGATCTGGTATCATAATGGGCTTGCAAAGAAGATCTTTGCAAAGTGCCATTCATTGAGTCACATGTGCAATTACAGTCACGTGAAAACAGTGTAGCCCCTCGTGTGTGTTTTTCCAACATATTTGGACGTTCAACGTCAAATACCACTACAGTGAAAATCAAACATTGTAAAAAGACCTTTTTAAAAAATTTCTGTAAAAATGTTACAGAATTTTCAATTTCTGTTGAGGAAACCCCAGTCTTTATTTGTACTCAAAATGGCTGAAATAACAGACAGGCGTGTAACATCAGATGCGCGTAATGAGAACATCATTGGTTAGCGTGCTGCTGACTGTTAACGTGAGCAACATGGTAAGTCTGGTAAAGGAATTAAAGGAGGTCTTTACCAGAATTTGAAATCTGTATGGAAAATAATTAAGGTAAAGAGCTTTGAAAACATCTGCCAAGGCCATGAAAGCAAGTTTACCCTAAAAGCAGAACCAGAGGATGCTAAAAGTCTCCACGCGCCTGATGGAACCTGCAGCAGGCCGCAAGTACAAGCCTGTGATAATCTTTGGACAGATGAGTCCAATTACATTGTGTGGACATCAGAACTGAGGACATGTTTTCCATAAACTAATTGCTAATTGTTTATGCCCACTTGAAGTACGAAGTGTGGCTAGTTTATCATCAATGAATCCACCTTGACTTCAACCATGTGTCAGAGGATGGAGGAGGAAAATATGAGACCATCTGGAAAGACTTAAAGTGTCAACAGAACTGAACTCTACAACGTGACAATGACTCCAAATATACCAGCAAACCCATGAAGAACTTTCTAAGAATCAAGAAATGGAAAGTCCTGGGTGAACGTGGGATGACTTGAGACAGGTAAGATTTATTTATTTTTTTTAACTTTTTTATGACTGTACATTCTGATGACTTGTTTGGTTACCAAAATGCAACTAATTTACAATAGCCTCCCTAACAAAAACTCTATCGTCTTTACATGTTGTTATACTGTTGATCCGTAAAGTATTTACTCCAAATTTTAAACACAAGACAGAGTTATTCCGAAGTGAATCCAATTCATCCCCCTCCCCCTCAAAGCCACAACTCCCTCAAAGACAAAGAAAAGAAAAAACTGAAACAGAAATAAGAAAACAGCATGACCGCATTTATGTACAAGATGACCCCTATCCTTTGAAGCCTTGCATGGTGGAGCTCCCACTTTATGTCCAGTGTCCAGCAAAGCCTCATTTCAAGACAGCAGATGATTAATCTTTTGAAGCAGTGCTATACAACACTTTAACTATTTCCATTTGTTGCCTAGACACTGTTCATGGATTACCAAGTAGCAAAGGATGTTTTTAAGAGCAGGTTTTTAGCTAAACATGGGTCTTACGGCTCTAACACGCTGTGTGTAGTTTATACATTGTACTTGTATTACACTGTGCGCTGCCCTTAATTCCATGTTTGCCGAGGACAGAATGTTTTTCATTCAAAGATTAGTCATGACTGTCTGGTTCCAGTCTGAAAAGAAAGACGAACGCCATGTGAGCGAAGGAACTGATGCAAATGAAATGTCAAAGCAGAGAGAAAAAGGGATAGACAAAGTAAAAAAAAAAAAAAAAAAAAAAAGGGACTTTCACTGCACAGGGAGACATAACAACCCTTTCCATCCATCATCCGTGTCTTTGTCCTGACCACTGAGTAGGGGAGGTAATGAAAGTAATTTAACGTGCATCTATAATTAATATGCTCTCTTTGGGCGCCGTGCTTCGGACGAACAGGTGATGGAGTGTGTTTATTATGAGTGTGTGAGGGAGCTGGCATGACGGGGCACCGGGCCGTAATTCAGTAAGCATCATTCCTGCAGCGCCGAGGTCAGATTGGTGCAGCCATGTAGGGCGCCACTGCGTGCGCTTCTCTAGGGGCAGAAAGGAAAGTGGGTTTCTGTTCTTTCTCAATTTTTATTCTTTTTCCTCCTCCTCTCTGAGTCTCCTGAAGAGGCACGGCACGTACCAGTGCCCCGGGCCAGTGTTCTGCTTCTATGTGTCCCTCGCTTTCTCACTTTCTTCCTCTCCTTTCTCTTACCTTGCGGTCCACGGCTCCCTCTCCGCTCGCACGTATTCCCCCGGTCGGTTTGGTAAACCTCATCTCTGGCTGTCTGTCTGACTCCACCACCTTTCTCTTTATGTCTCCTAATATTCGCCTCCTCCCTCCCTCGCTCCAAGAAAAGCCTGAGAGTGCACTTCAGGAATTTCTTTTCGTTTTTGAAAAAGAGCAGGAGCCTTTGCGCAAACACAGTTCAAACCGGAGTGCCCTCAGTGCTGTCTCCTTTTGAAACTCCCTGCTCTTTGAATACCATCCGTTTGAAGAGAATGCCCTCTGCATTTCATTTTACACAGCCAGTCAAGTGAGCTCTCAGGCTTTTCCTGAACTTATAAGCATGCACACACACACACACACAATCACATTAGGCTCACATATGAACAAATCCCGACATATTTGCATTCCTAAGAACATTGACTTATAGTGGTGCAAAGTGGAGTTCTCTTTCACTTTTAAGCTTCTTCATTTGGTTTCTCTGTTCTCCCAATGTAAGGCTATAAGCTGGTCGCCGTCCAGCGAGAGTCTAATTCAGGTTAAACTGCTTCTGTGCAGGTTTCATCATCTTGTTTTTGCTTTTACTAAAGCAATTATCTGGCTTAATTCTTATGACTTTCTTTCAATAATGACTTTCTTCTTGCCTCTCATCCATAAAAGCCAAAAGCACTTCCCTCCTACTGCTTGTCTTATAGACAGTTTCTCTCACCTGAGCTTTGGATGTTTGCAGCTCCTTTCAAACAGCATGAGCCTCTTCACTTCTTTAAGTTGATCAAGACTTATGTCTTGATAAGTTTGCGTTTTTGTTGGACTATTTGCATTTACAGCAGTTTAACAGAGTACTGTGAAATGTTCAAGCTTGGGATCTACTTTTATAAGTTAGCCCTACTTTAAGCTTCTCCATATTTTTACTCCTGACCTACTCTGAACGCTGCCTTCAAGCAAAAACAATGAGAAGTTGTGAATGGTGACGTCGATTTTTGCAGTTGTAGTTTTCCTGTAGTTTGACAATAGCAGTGGAGGAAGCGAACGAAGCCGTTCAGTCCGTGTTGGCCACTCTTCCAAACATTGAATTAACATTAACAGCCATCGGCACTTCTCTCTTAGCATAGGAGGGTGGTTATTTACAGCAAAGGCAATTTCTGGTAACTTTCATAGTGTTGAGCTGACACACTACATATACGTCAGCGGTTGGGTAAAATTTAAATCTTCAACAGAGTCAACGCCTGCAGCAAGTAGTTGTTTCCCAATAGTCCAGAAACTCTGTAAGAATCAAAGCAAAGAAGAAGGGACAGGTTTTCACCAGGTTACGACATGCCTGCTTCATGATGCTGCCTGTTCACTAATGTCCTCCAGCAAACCTCTGAAGGCTCCACATCTTTGTCAGGTTTTTTTGTAACATTAAATTAAATTCAGGTGGATTCAGTTTACCACTTAGGGAACTCCAGAAAGTTGTTGATTAAAGAGCAAAAGTCCAGAATAGAAATCACAGAGTTAATTAGCTTCAGCAATGTGTCACTTCCCTTGTGCGCATAAGAAGAATAGTAGTTTGTTTTTAGCTGAAATGAGTAGCTGAATTAGAGCAGGGATTATCATTTAAAGAATAATAACAGTAACAATGTCTGTGGGCACCTATTAATACTTTTTCATTGCTTAAGACTATATAGAATAAAACTGAAAGTAAACCCAACAATTTCCACTGTGCAACTTACGTCTTCAAAGCCATGCTGGACATGTTGACCAGCTCACTTTCAGCAAACAGAAACTCATTTTCAGCATGAGGCAGCGTGATTGGTAGCATCCCTTCTTAAACACCGCATGTGTTTAATTCTTCGACAGCAGATGTGCAAGCGGGGTCACCAGGTGTGGGGACTCACGTGTGACTTTTAATGGGCAGCATATGGAGTCCGTAAGTGATGAGTGGGACTCGGCCTGTGACAGGTGCTGAGTCATCTGTTGCACTGACCCCTGCCTCACGACGGACCAAGTCGGAGGACACCTTCATTCTGGGGGCCCCGACCCGAACAGACTCCCCCGCCAACACAAAGCCGCCTCTGTGACGGTTTTGCAGCGCGCTCACAGCTGGGACTGCGACTCTCCGAACATGCTGGAAAAAGGGCTTGTTGTTGCACAAGTGGTGTTTTCGTTTTTAGTTGTTCTTTTGCGGCGTTTCGGGGGTTGCAGCGAGACGCAAAGTTCCTCCGGGACTCCAACTCGTTTTATGATTTTTAATTCATGTTACAAAGCAGCAAACCTGCTTAATGAGCTTCAGAGTTATGAACTGAATCTTGCTGAATGTGTGACAATACTCAGAGTGAAGGTTGGCAAAAGGGAGGCCAGTTGGAGAGTCTTGTCACTAGTAAATCAAACAGCAAATCAATATTTCAAACACATGAAGGTGCCACTGAAAACCTTAAAGCCCTCTGTGCAGTTATTGATGTATAAAGATGTGTTGAACATCAATACTAAATAAATGCTCCTAAATCTGTAACAAGCACAGTGCTATTGTTTGTACATAGTGTTTGGTATAGACACTCATTTACTCTGATAACCCTCAGTCTTCAGATGTGTTAAGTTGCTGGAGACGTACTCCAAAATGCACACTGAAGATGACATAAAAACTACTAAATTAAATGTAGCTGTAATAAACCACATGCCACACTTTTCAAATTTTTTATCTGCAAAATGTATTTTCCTTCCACTTTACAATTATACACTATTACTTTGTTGGCCTATTGTATTAGATCCAAAAATGAAAATGTTTAAATGTGTCTTGTAATGTGACAAGAAAAAAAAAATACTGCTCCTGGATTCGGGCTACACAGCGGCACTGTTGCCTTGCAGCATGAAGGTCCTGGGTTCGATTCCCTGCCCGGGGTCTTTCTGCACGAAGTTTGCATGTTCTCCCTGTGCATGCGTGGGTTCTCTCCGGGTACTCCGGCTTCCTCCCACAGCCCAAAAACATGACTGTCAGGTTAATTGGTCTCTCTAAATTCTCCCTAGGTGTGTGTGTGTGTGTGTGTGCATGGTTGTTTGTCCTGCCTGTTTCTGTGTTGCCCTGCGACAGACTGGCGACCTGTCCAGGGTGACCCCGCCTCTCACCCGAAACGTTACCTGGAGACAGGCACCAGCACCTCCTGACCCCGCTAGGGACAAGGGTGTACAGAAAATGGATGGATGGATGGATGGATGGATGGATGGATGGATGGATGCTCCTGGATTCAATAATCCAAAGTGTTTTTTTAACATAGCGTCAAAACTTTTTAAAGTTGGGATACATTCTTATAGTCCTACCACAAACCTCAACAGGTTGCTAAACTGTTCATTTATTCAATTTAAGGGGACAGAGCATAAGCACAAAATCCATCAAAATACACCAATCCAGCAGCACTTTTTATGTTAAAGAAAACATTCAGAGTTAATAGAACCAGTAGTTCCTTGAGTGGCTTCATCCAGAAGAGAAATACAGCTCAACAGTTTAGCTCTGATGCTATCATTTTAGCTCTGATGCTATCATTTTAGCTTAGATGCTATCATTACACTTTAGCTCTGATTTAGTTTGCTAATTTAGCTTAGGTGCTATCATTACATTTTAGCTCTGATTTAGTTTGCTAATTTAGCTTAGATGCTATCATTGACATGAGGGCTATCACTAGCATGTTGACCTTCAGTAAAGTGCTGCTTCAAGCATGGAAACAGTGAAAGGTAGAATTAGCCAAAACAAATTGTCTAAAATGAAGTCTATAGTGAAGTCTATCACTACTACGTTGATACACATTGATTTACTCTTTTCGTCATGTCAAACTTACATTTACATGCAAATGAGCTAAAATGCTAATGTTAGCTTAAATGACTCCACTTCCATATGAATCAACAAAACCAGCAAAATTATCAAAATACATGTATCTGTTATTTCAATCATTGTCTATTTTCTGCTCAAGATTATTTAGTAAAGTTTTTAGGTCATGACCTTCCAACACTCGCCTCCCACTGCCCCAGTGTTTCATTTTATTTAAAATAAGTGGAGGCAGTTTGGAGCCCAGTAGATGTGGTTAGACTCTATGGCAACTGCAATAAGGTCGCATGGGAGGTGTTTAATTAGTGGGCCACAGCCGTCTCTGCGGTGGAGCTTTTCATTACCGCAGTATGTCACAGGGTGCATCAGCCACGCACACGCATATTCATACAGGCATGTACAGACATGAAAACGCATCAGATCTGCTCAGTGGGAGCGCGTCACAATGGGGAAATAACAGAATTTATGAGGAGTTTTTGTGTCTGCGAAATTGAGAATGAGACAAACAGAAAGTCAATATGGACACAACAGGAACAGAAGAAATCAGCAGGAAGGAGGCGGGGAGAAAAAGGGATTAAGGAACCGAGCGAGAGGTACATCGAAAGGACAAAGTGAAAGCAGCAGAGCCAAAAAGATGGCCACAGTGGCGAGTCTCCACGCCGCGCCGTCCGTCCGTCATCCAGCAGACCATTTCTCTCATTACCAGTTTGCTTTTTTTAGGTGCTTCGCCAGCTCGTTTCTGGGTCACTTTGGCTAGCCGAAATGAGTGGCATCTGTTCAGGCCTGACTGTATGTGCACCACCAAGCCAGTTGGATGTATCACTTAACTGGAGGCGTGGGGCGCCAGGGCCGGTTACTCCAGCCAACCCTGTCAGTGGTTACACTGCTACACGTACATGCCAGTGCACCATTAACAGCGGGGGAAGAGGCCTGTATGGCTTTCAAATGGTATCTAAAAGCTCCGCCGTTGGATCTTTTGTGTAATTTCTGTGCGGCTGATCAAACCCATTAAACTAAGTGAGTGATTTGATGGCATGCAAATTTGGGTGGATTCGTCACGATCCCTTGTTTCTCTGGTTAGCTCAAGGTTAGGTTTGGGTCGTCACATCAAACGCCCCTGCTGTACTTGGCTCTTGCTGCAATTATTTTGATGGGCATGACACCACAGCTAGCCACAGGTGTCACCCAGCAGGTACACATGTCCTTGCAAAGATGATCATATCCTTCACATAGTGTTACATTACCACCACAAACATGAGTTTAGTAATGCATTCTAGTGGTGATTTTACGTGGCTGACTGACTCACTTGATTGGTAGCTGTTCAATTCATCATGGAAATAGCACGGAAAAAACTGCAAGTGAGTCAAGATGTGGACGTCCTTCTGAATGGACAAGGAAGAGCTTTCTAGCTCTTGAGGAGCTCCACAGATCTACAGCCCAGGTAGGAAAATCTCTTGTTGAAGCAAAACCATGAGATGTTCAGTTTGCAGTTTACCAAAGAGCATAAACACCTAAAAGGATGTCCTCTGTTCTCTGCTTTATTACAGAAGACTACATCCCACTCTACCCTAAATGGTAACACATGGTGATGGCAGCACCATGGTGTGGGGAAGCTTATTTTCAGCAGGAACAGTGAAACTGATTGGAGTTAGCACCATTGTCAATATTTTATGTAGATGTTGTATAATACATACGGAAGAACTCCTGAAACCACTTTATAATCAAACATTTCTCTCTTGGTTTTGGAAGAGTCACAGTGAAGGGGCCAAAGAGTGACATGTGGCTCTGAGGCTCCATGTTTCAGATCCCTGTTCCACAAAGTGCTGACACGCTGAAAAGAGGCATGCATACTTTTGCGATGTACTCTCGCTTTTTAAATAGTATAAAGTCCATACCGATATTTTTTTCTCCTGAACACTCCTGGAAAATGGAGCTGCAGACTCAGTGTTGGCCACCATTTAACACACTTACCAGACATCGGAGGGTGTGCGTTGAGAGATAGAAAATGAATAGACCGGTTTAAATGGGTGCGATTTCCTTATCTGTACATCTAATTTCCAAGCTCACTAAAAGTGTGGCTGCATCATTACCTTTTCCCCTGCGTCTTTGTGCTAAATTGTTTGTGTGTGTCGTCCACACTGGAGCGGCTGATTGATTAAATTTTTATAAGAGCAAAGTAGAACCTGAACCAGTAATCGGCACAACTCTTTGTGGTGGTGGGGGGGTTCCACCCCCTCTTCTCCTCAGCGTGTTTGATCTATGGTCCTGGTTGCTCATAAGGTTGATGACTTCAAGAAAGCAATTTTAAAACTGTTGCTGGCGACCTAAAATTGTAAAATCAGGAGGGAAATTTCAGCCAGCAGAGGTCAGTGTTGCTCCACTGATGGAGTCAGAGCCAAGCTGGCTTCTCTCTCTCTCTCTCTCCTCCTGTCAGTCATCCCAGCTTCATTTTCTCCTTTTAGTTTCTCATTCGGTTCTCTCACTCCCACTTTCCTCCCCATTCATCTTACTCCGCGCATCATGCTGTTGGCGTACCGGGAGCATTATATGATAATCGCAGTATGGCGTACACATCTCTCGGCCTCGAACGCGGCGTACAGGCTCACTGGGAACAGCTGTGTGCTGTAATTGCATTTGACTGCACTTAATCTAATAGTTTTTTTTTTGGGGGGGGGGGGGAACAATGGGACATAAAAGGCGTGTTTAAAATCAGGAAAACCCAACGAGCAGCCTCATAATGGAGTCGAGCGTGAGAGATATTAAGAAGATATCGACTCAGATTAAGACACAAACTCAAATGGGGGGGCAGGGATTCAAATTCCTCTATCAAAAGGAAAGCGCCCGCATTCTTTCATCGACCGGGCCGGTGTGTTGGTGTCGACGTTTAGACTTGATTACCGCTGACACGCAGGGCTCAGGCTGAAACACAAGGCTGGTAATGGCCGCAACGCATTGTGCATATCAAATATAGCATGAATCCTACCGGAGTAATTAATATCGCACTGTGGTGATGAGTTTCCGGGAATAAACGGCCCAATCGGATTTGCACGGCTTGCACTGCGGTAATTAAGATGGAGCATCGGGGGGTGGGAGGGAAAAAAAAAACAACCTTTCGGTGAATTCTCCTCTCTGTGTACCTCTTCGTCTCCCTCCGAGTCACAGTCCTCTTGAAGATTCTGCCCAGAAAATATGGCGTTGACATTTTGCTTTTTTCCGCACCAAGAAAACACAAGGTGGGGGGTAATTAAGCAGCTCCCAACACAGGCCACGCCGAGTTACCTCTCACAGTCGTACTTTAGTCTTTAGGCCTTTTTTAGTTTTTAGTTGTGTTCAGAACCTTTGGCATGCTGCGCCACCCTCTCTACAGGAGAGCTATTTTCCTTCTTTTTTTTTTTTTTTTACACTTCTAGTCAGGGTTGTATCTCCCATGTGCAATATAGGCCCTAAATCTCAGGGTATTTCTCAACAATCATCTCATCAGAAAGCCGCTTTGAGATCACTCGGTCGTCATCGGGCAGATATCGACCTTGCGATGAGTAAGTGCCACCACACCCTGCTATTTTCAGCCCATCTGGCACAGATGTGTGATCATCGGGTCACGATTCCGCTCCAGTCGTGGCGTGATGGCGGGACGAGGCATGGCTGTGTGATGGTTTCAGCCGGAGTAAAGTTTGAGGCGTGCGAGACCAGTCTACTTCTGGAATTCAGAAACTGATTTGAGAGTCATGCGGAGAGAAATCCCTTTGATTTGTCTCACCTTTACACTCTATCTAATCTAGTTAGAAAGACACCAATAACTAGGTGTCTCATATTACATCCAGCTCATCAAAGTATGACACCGAGTTGAGATGGAATTGATTTGGAGAAAACTAAGAAGCATAAAAAAATAAATAAAATCATGAGTCACTGACTTCTCAGTAAAGAATTTGTAATCAGTGTGGAATAATTCAATCCATGTTAGAGCAGTCTATAAAGAACGTTCTGAATTATCATTGCCCCCTTACAGATTTCTGATCTGTGTTTTTCTTTCTTTTTTTTTTTGGTCACACTAACACCTTTCAGATCAGTGAGCTAATTTTAATCTCTGGCAAAGATAGAGTAAATTAAAAAGGCAAGTTTTAACCGGAGTAAAGTTTATGGGCCCTAATCTTATCTTATCCTATCTTATTCCGTAGATAAGGGAGTAAATGCTGCTCAACCCTTCCTGATCCGTCCACAACAACTGCAATGAATCGTCAGTAAGTTGTCACTCAATACAACTTACTGACGATGATTTTGGCCCACACTTCTTTGGGCACAGCTGCTTTAACGCAGCTATGTTACAGCACCAGCCCATGTCAGGTTGTCCCACACCAAACATTGACTAGGCCACTTCATAGAGGTAGAATTGCTGATGTGCTTGACGATCACCGTCTAACTGTATAAACTTTTTCAAGAGTTTTTGGTAGAGAGCAGAATTCAAGATTCCATCAATTATGGCACGTTGTCCAGGCCCCTGATCATGACACTGCCACCACCATGTTTGACTGCTCGTGTTGTACTTTTTCCTGAATGCACACCCTCCAAAAAGGTTCCAGTATTCGATATGATCAAGTGTACTCCAGACCAACCGTGGCATCTTTAATTTACTATCAATAAGCTTCAAAAGACATGCTAATTGTCATGTCATTTAGTGGCTAACGATTATCTAGTCCCGGTGTTCTCAAATCATTCTTTTTTTGTGTGTTTGCCTGTCAACCTAAACTGCTGACACAACAAAGATTATCGGTGTAATTGAAGCTACTTGTATACTTTTGTAACCAGACGCAGTCAGCTGAAAAGGTAAGTAAGGATTGGGGAGGTTATCAGTAATAGTGGAAAAGTGAATAAACGCTAACAGAAGGAAGACAGACAGGTTGTTGGAACCTTTTTGAAACACCTACTAGACATGGCAGCGATCAGGAATGTAAAATTTTAAGTGCAGCTACATAAAAAAAAAAACGTGATATAAAATCCAGAATCATGGAGGAAAACATTTCCAGTTTGAGATGCTTTCAATTTCTAAAATCAGCTAAGCTACCTGTTAGCCTGTTAGCCTGCTACCACTCTCAGGATTACTCTTGTTTGGTACAAAATAAATCTAAGATATCTCTTTAACATTGTGACATTTTACTGTTACAAGGTCCTTTTATGCTTTAATAATACTTTATAGGATTTTTTTTTAAATTATTAATCAAGTTAAGCGCTGACCCTTTGGTTATATATATGCACTGTTTAAAAAAAATACATAAATAATCCACTTCTGTGCCGGGCACCTCTGCGTGCCCCTGATGTCCTAGAGCCACAATTTGCGTGCATCATTCCCTTGCATTAATCCTCCTCCAAAGCAATATTTAAAACTCAAATAAAATATTATTCACCACCAGCGAGCGTGGTGTGTGTTTGAGTGTGTGAGCGCTTGCCTAGATTTCCCATGGCGGGTATCGTTGTGCGCCAGGAGGTGGGCCGACGCATGCTTTGTCCTTCCATCCTACCTCTCCTCCCTGCAGCGGAGATGACTGATTCGAGGATATGGTGGCTCTTCCCTCACACCATGTCATTTCCAGGCCAGAAAGCCCCGGGGGATCCTTCTCAACGTTCACATCCCGCCACCACCCCCACCCCCTCCACCCCTTCAGAGCCCTCCAGGCCTGTGACACGCATAACACATTGGCTCTGTCACCAACACAGCTTATTTTAGAGCAGCCTCCTTGGCTGCTGGGGTGAGGGGAGGGGAACCTTAACTTTATGTAAATCATATTAATAAATTTGTGGGAGTTAGGTGAGGCGGGGGGCGCAGGGGGTTTGCACTGAGGATTTAAGCGCCAGAAGGTGAGGGGAACAGTGACAGTAAGTCAGCAGATGAAGGAGGAAGAGGATGAGGGGAGGGATGGCACACGGCACGGTCCAGTAACATGCAGGTACAAATATAGAGTAAAAGAGGGTCAGCATAAAAGTGACTCGCAGTAACCTGCAGGTTGAGTTTGTTATGATTTTTGCAGGTGAAACGAGTCAATTGAAGCCAACAGCAGAGACGCACCATGATGGGGTTGGCAGCAGACAAAGGTACGCTGATGTGCTGCAAAACAGAGGAAATATTGTCATGTTCCCCTTCCGCCCTAACCTAAATGGAAAAATACCACTTCAGACCGCACTACTCTAATCGCACGAGTGGCGCAAGTGAGCCAGGGTAATTTCTCAACACACCTGCGTGCGTGTGCACACGTTCGCTTGATCCCAATTATCTGTTAATGGGAATGCTTTCAGTCAGCCATAAAGAAAGAAAGAATGGAAAAAAAAACCCCAACAAGAAACAGAGAAAACAACAGTGTTTCTATTTGTTCAATCGAGCCCCCACTGCTGGCGGCTAATGGGCCTTTCCGCCGAGCTCATTTTCTCTGTTTCATCTAACACCTGCTTCCCTGTCACAGAGATGGAGAGAGCATGAGAACCGTCTCTCTGCTCAGGGTCAAAATATGGCTCCAGCAGTCACAGAGTTTTCTTTTCATTTTTCTTGATTAAGAGAAACACAGCAAGTAATTCGTGGGTCTTTTTTTTAAATTTTCGTATGAAGGAAAGGACAATTTAGAGATGAGGATATGAAAAAGTTAGCAGCTACTGACTCTTAGCTGAACCTCCTTTATGTAAGCAGTGGTGGACTTACAGGTCCTTCCATATACATTAAAAAGGAATTTAGGTAGAGTGTGAAAAGCCTTAAAACAATATATTTTATTTAGTTTGGCTGTGATAACCCTTCAAGGTTATTAAAAAGTTTGGAACAGTGGCAGGCCCACAGTATCACACATCCTCCACCATACTTTACAGTGGGCATGATATATATAAAGTTTATTTTGGATATTTAGGCATTTCAATGTGATTTACAGAACAAAAACACAAAATTACAAAGAAAATAACACACAGTCCACAACTGAACAAACGTATTTTCATCAAGACCAACAATCGCAGCTATTTGCTTCAGTTATTTAACTGTGGACTTTAGAGATTCTTTATCTTGGATGCTAACAAGCGTTGCACCAGTGGTCCTGCAAACATCTGTTAACATGGACTTTTTCCCCATCCATCCTTACTCAATACCCACTCATAGAGCAGTGAGCAGTTAATCGGAGGAGATGAATGTTTTTTTGTTGTTTTTTTCACCCAAAATTTGAGAATATTTACAGATTATGATCGCGCAATATGGGGTGGAGCCACAGGGTGGCTACCCATGCACTGTAGTTCCCCCCAAAACAGTTTGTGGCAGCAGTCAAATATGCATAGACAGCTTAAAAAAAAGTCTTCTTTTTCAGTCAGCCTTTCTTCATGAACTTCTCCCAACATTATTTGGTTGGGTACGTTTTATTTAGATTTCTATGACTTACAGAGTTCTTCATTTTGGTATAAGAATTATAAATCCCAAGAAGAAGAATAACAACTATCAATTTATGCTGACAAAAAGATCATAATTTTTAACTTAAAGAAAATAAAATGTTATAGTTACTCTTATAATTTTGACTGCTGACAACATGAGGAATTACACTGTCCTGGTTGACCAGAAAATATTGACTTAAAGGTTTTCATTATTAAAATGTTCATACAAAAGTTTATTTAATTATTTATTCAATTATAATCATGACAATTATTCATTCTGAACTTTACTCATTTATTGGTCACTAGTAATACTATTAGTATAACAATACAACTCAAAGAATACACTTAATTTTAGAGTGTTGTCCCCTTCTATATATCAATAGTTTCCATACATTCTCAAAACTCAACAGTGATTTATTTATTTTTTTTATTGAATAAAATGTTATCTCTCCTGCATATTTAAGCATCTCTTGCTTCTCTTCAGTCAGTCCAATGGATGAATGCGCACTCACGCTCCCAAGTGTGCGGCTGTTAATTACAGGCCGCCTCTGGAGGGACCGGAGTGACGGCAGCCAGCGTGAGGAGCCGCTGGGCCCCTCTCGCACCCGGAGGGTCACTGTCGCGGCCCCCTCGCAGTTTACTCACAACCACACGCGAATACTGATCAGATCTGTGCGCGGCAGAGGCCTGAGGCACGGCCACGGAGAGAAAGCGGAGCCGCCGCTGCAATTAATTAACCCCTGCCGCCTTCATGATGCTGATGTTCCTCTGACAACTGTAACTGGACGACTATTTTTATTTGAAATACCCGGATGTTTTTGGTTGCATCCTGTCATATTTTCTTCATTACTTACAGAAAAGTAGCAGGGACTGACTTGAGTTGAACATGTCGGGTTAAACTTTGTTTCTCCGTCAGAAAGCAGAGCAACAGAAGCGCCTTCAGTCTCCTAGCAGCGACGTGCGTCGACGCAGCCCGTGTGTTGATGACAAGAACCAGCACGCATACATATGTTTCCCGTCAGTCTGCACCAACGACAAGCAGGCTGGTGGTAACATGCTTTACTAATCAGTCCAACAGCAAATGCTCCCCAGGGAAGCGAGCAGAACGCCGTAATTCAGCGCCATCTTGAATCAGAAACATGACAAACACCTCAGGCAGGCTCGTGCCGGAGGTGACACAATGTTAGCATGCTAGTAATCAGTGGAGCTACGACTTTCGCTCGCTTTACTGTTTGTCTTCTTAAGTGTTAGACTAATAGTCTATTCAGGGGACAGAAAAACAAACAAACAAAAAAACAAAGTGAAAAAATTTAGACTTTATTGCTGGATTTCAGTCACGTGACCCAGATGACCGCGAAATTCAGATGGAGGGCCGGAAGGTGATTTCTCCTGTTCAAAACAAAGTAAAATTGATCACAATGAGTATGCTAATGCCCTAAATAGGCTGGAACAGAGGCATCTCGAAAAAATACGGGTATATTTAGGATATGATCCGTATTAACTCAGTAAAAAGGACTTCTCTTATAATCTTGAGGATTTACCGGGCATCGAGACGATCCACGTAACTAACTGGAGCTGCAGACCTCATACTATACCACGAGCCAGAAGAAAGCTTTCAAAATCCTGGAGAACACAATCATTTAGTTTCAAGTTGGGTCAAGCTTTTAGGATCAAAAGAAGCATTAGATGGCTGTCGACTTGTTTCTGGTGAGTAGTGAATTGTGCTATTTTAAGTAATTAGTCTATGACAACGATGCTACCGCTAACAACAAACTAGCCCATGTTATTTCTATGAGCTTGGATCTGACGGTGAATAATTTATTTAGATTCTGTAAACCCAAATTCTTGCTGGAGTTGTACGTTAATGATGAGTCTTTGTAGAACGGTGGATCCAGGTCCAATGTAGGTCAACTATTTGCACCGATCTACAGAAACCCCATGGTCGTGTCTGGCCAGTATAGTTCGTGGCCAGATACGAATCATGTGGGGGAATAGTCACTGTGACTGTATGGCTGGGTAGGTTATATTTAATTTATTTAGCTTTATTATTTTTTTTTTTTAGCATGAAAATCCCACTGAATAAAGATTATATTTTCTGTCCAGGACTCGGCACTGAGCTAGCTGCTAACGTTAGCACTCTGAGGACAACCAAGCTAGGGCATAAAAATATATCTTACCTTACATATGATTGCTTGTCTTTCTAAATAACTGTCCAATAAAACATCTGAAAATACAATTTAAGCGATGCGATCGTTGCTTGTTAGAATGCGGCGCTGCAAACTCTGGCATTGTTAGTTTCCTCACCGCCTGTTTCAAGCTGTAGATTGTTGATCCACATTTCTTCTCTTTTTTTCGGTACGTATTTTAAAATTAACTCCCTCTTGACCAACTATCTTCGAAACATGAGAATTACGTTTATCTTTCTCTCTATTAGAACGGTTGGATCAACCATACAGGACACAGACTTTAGACATTTTGATGCTGGATCAACAGAAATAAATGGGCTGCATTTACTTCCAGCCCTCCATCTGCATTGGGTGACGTCGGTGCTACGTCATCTGAAACCCAGCAATTGAAGTCAAAGGCAGTGATGTAAAACAGTTTTGAACAACGGAAGCTGTGAATATTTGACTTATACAGCTCCTGTCCCACAGGATGAAAGAAGAACAACAATTTTATGTGATACATTAATACAAAGCGGCATAAAATTGTAACTTGGAAGGAAGATGAAATGTACAAAATCATTATACATCTAGTCAATCCTTTGCATAACCACTTTTCGTTGGAATCACAGATTTTTGGGGTGAATCTACCAAAGGTTGACAGGTTTTTTCTTATCTCAGGCTCAGCTGGATAATTTTAAATTACATTTAGGTTTGAAATGTATCAATCTAAAATATAAGTTTTCACTGTTGGGGTCACAAATCAGCAAATGTGTGCTCTTAAAATTCTCTGCAGGAGTTAAACAAAACAATAAAAATTTTGCAAGTTAGATATTACAAGATATTAACGTTGTTTGTATTGTTGTAAGAGCACTATTTTAATTAAGTGATTTACAAGCTATTGGATGATAGCCACAGGTGTCCTCCATTGGAGGTCAAGGTGCCACCACAAGTCAGGTGAAGAGTCAGCACAGACGGACAGACAGGTCCTCGGTAGGTTTACTTTTTTCCCCATTGCTCAGGATATTGTTTTTATAACCTAATTCTGAATTTAATCTTCTCCAAATCTTTATTCCAGACCTGTCTGGAATAAAGATGTTGGTGTAAAGTTTAGAGTTGGGGTATCCATTTTATATCGGTTTATGAGGAACTGTGTGCGTTCGGTTGAAGACTGAAGGATGTGGGCGCGTTAGCTTAGCTTCTTTTTATGTTCCATTTCACGCAAGGCCTTTTAAAGTAATCATAAGTGATGATATGTGGGAACAGAGAGAAGCTCCTGCGCTCTGTGTAAAAGCTCGGAGTCTCAGCGGCGTAAAGCTGGAGGAGCAGAGCGTTCGATCATCTTCACCCTGTCAGCGCAAAGACAAAGAGCTGCCTCCGAGCAAGAAGAGCTGGTCATAGGTGAGTCACACGTACACACAGATACAGAGGCAGAGCGATGTGGTGTAACTACCACACACACGCACACTAAGGTGCACCTTTAGCCGATAGAGAAGAGGCTTGCTCGCGGAGTGGCTGACTCTTGTGCCCTTGGCTCGATCTTCAGGCCGCTGTTACAGCGACGCAGCAGCTACATATGAGATCCCGCACTAATAACCACACACTAGCCTTACAGCATGTCACACAGACACACACAGACACACGCACACCTTCTCTCACAGAGTCCCATTCTTTTGTGAACCTTTGTTGTGACTGTGACCCCCCCAGCTAGGGGCTCCTGCTGTCCTGCCACACCACACCGAGATCAACCCGAGTCTCCTGCTGGGCAGCCAGGAGGTGCTGACTGGAGTTAGGGCCTTGGTTTTAGTTCATGTTGCATGAGAGTAAAAACCTACAAGATTCACACAGATTATTACTTTTTAATAGTTTCTGTAATGCATATTCTTCAAGTATCCTCTTTTTTCTTGTTTGTTTTTCTGCAGATAGTTGCTGTTCTCCAGGTGAACAAATTGTGTCTTTCCAGGTGAGACCGTGGAAGCATTATTCATAAAGTGGTTGCTGTACAGTAGGTCATGAGTCATCAGATGCCAGTGGGCAACAAGGATGACCATAAAAACAACTTCACCACATGAGATTATCTTCTCCAATTTTGTGAACAGTAATGAACAACAGGACCTCCTTAGTTTTATTCTGAGAACAACAGTTATTTTTAGTGTCGCTAAACACTTTATCATGTTGATTCTTACCATTAACATTAGGTAGAGAACATATAATAGTGTCATACCTATTTTTGTGATCAGAAATTAAAGGCAGTCAATGGGGGATGTGCAGACACTCTTTGAGAGTCTGTAGGCTTTAATATTATTTTGTGAATGCCAAAAATATGCACTCAAATATGGATTAAATGTATTTATTTAGTTGTTTTACAAAGATCTCAAACAAACAAACAAACCACTTGATGGTTTTTTAAAGCAACCAATTTCATCCAATCAGATTTTATTCTGCTCAGTTGTTCGGAGCAGCAGAGGAAGTCTGTCAGTATGATGGGCAGCTCTGTTTGCAAATCACAGTCAGGAATGACAGTAAAATCAACCTTAAGTAAAAGGCCTTTTGAGACCATCAGTCACAGATGAGCTTTTCATTGAGTCCACTCAGGAACAGAGAGGCTGCTAGCTGCCATGTTTACTAGCTGCCATGTTTACTAGCAGGTCAAAGGATGTACCACAAACTTTAGATATTTATTTTTTTTAGAATTTAGCGTCAGAGGCAAGGTTTACTACTTTGAGGAATATTTAGTATTTTCTAACTTTTCAATTTGATTCTGTTTTTGTTCATATCCTCTGCTTTTACAAAAGATTTGGGTTTTTTGGGGGGGAGTTTCATGCTGTCAGTCAGCAGGAGGATACCGGGATCTGCCGGTCCTCCTGACCCATCTGAAGGTTTGTGTTGGTTGATACGAATGCAGATTATATCCTGCATGACTTCCTCTAGCTCCTTTTCCAAACTGAGGAATTGGAAATAGATCTCATACTTGTAAAAACACAGAAACACGTCCTGGTTGATATTTGTATTCCTGTATGCATTAAGTTCACCTCTGTATTCGAAACATACGTGTAAGGAAGCCATGTCCCTGCACAGTAGCAATTGACCTCTCCTCACTGCTTGGTTACATGGATTGGTAATTCCTGGCCAAAGAGGAGCCTTTCCAGAGCCAAGGGGACCTGCTCTCTGCACTCTCCTCCTGTTCCTGCTTTGATTTCCAATATGTCCTCACCATTACCACAGACAGATGCAGAGGAAACATTTCCTCAACTGACTTTGCTAGCAAGGCCCCCGGGTCCCCAAGGCTGATGGGGGACAGAAATTGGAGAATAATGTAATAGAATATTTAATTGGGCTCTGATTGTGGGACACCGGGAAGTCTGCCGCGGTAATGTGTCCATACCGGCTTTAAAGGGGCATTTGCTTGGTGTCTCTTGCTCCTGTTTTTAAATTTTCATTCATCTGTCGATTATGACTCAGTCAAATTTGGTTCCATAAATCCACAAAATCTCTCATGAACTATGAAAACAAAGTCAGTCTGATAATTTAAAGTGTAAGAATCTCACTGTTTTAAGCCATTAAACTGCAGTTCCTCTTCAGTTCATGTGGGCTACAGGGGAAAAAAACACTTTTTTTGTTTTTGCATAAGAATTTTTAACATCTGTGCTGGTCTCACAAATGGTCTATGGCAGGGGTTCCCAAAACTTTCCAATTTCTGACCCAGAAAATAAAACAGTCAGCTAAAAATTATAAAATAACAACACTAAGAGCAATCAATGGCCAATGCTTTTATTTATTTTAAATATGTTTTGTTAATATAGCTTTGATAACACTTTTAAAATGTATATGCTTTCTCATTGCTGTTTTAGGTACAAATTTGCTGGGAACTACTGGTCCATGGGGCAAAGCTTTATGGCAATAAAGTTAAAAATATTATTTTTGACCTTGCAGCAGTCAAACCTTTCTTGTAATAGTTAACCAGATTTTTTATGGTTTCCACTGGTACTTGTCTTTGGTGAGGAACTCGAGTTTTTGAGGTTGGAAGTCTTCCTTCCCTTCAGACTAACGTTTAGCTCCCCGTCAGATTGTCTTCTGGATTCAAATCGGGACTCTAGCTGAACCTCTCCAAAATGTTAGTATCCCTTTTAATTTTGAAGAGATGTAGCATGAATGGGTTACTTCCAAACTAATTCCTTCCAAGTTATGAATAATTTTAGATTTAGCTGTGTGCTACAATCCCCGTTTTCACTGTTAGCTTAACTAACAAACTGCTTTAGGGGGAAATTATGACGTTAGTTAACCCCCATGTTAGTGTGACGACTCGAGGTCAACTTGCAGAAACATTTATAAACATGGAAACATTAATTTCAAGCATCTTAAGTTTCGTAAACAGGCACCCACATGGACACATTTGTATAGGCTTAGGCGTCATCAAAACACAGGACTGTTCATATAGCAGCTGGTTGTTTTCTTTGAGACATATCAGCCATAGAGAATAAAAATACTCCCATGACACTATGAGTAACTAAACAATAAAAGTTTTTTTTAACCTTAGGTCTCCACACTGCTACAAAAAAAGAAACACACGCTCTCAAGAAAGTGAAGGGAAAACTTTCAGTCTAGATAAAAATGTAGTTTTTAGATAAAGTTAAACTGTTGCCGTAGCAGCACATACACCCATCCACTTCATTGTTAATGCTAATTACTAGCTACAGGATCCTAATTACTTGGAGCAGCTGTGCCATGACTTTTGTGATCTCTTGAGAATAAAGACAATTGTTCAGGTGAAGGAGCTGAATTTCCCCCACTTTCTCATCATCTGCTACCTCCTCAGAAACAGATGCCCAAAAAAACCCCCCCATCTCTCAGCAAGAGTAGACTCAGCCAATCACGCCTCTTCAAACTAACCCAAAGGTGTAGTCCAGCTCCTCAGTGGGTAACCGGTAATTGCCAAGTGCAACTTTGCGCACATGGTAAGACGCCAGGGGACAGAGTGATAGACTGAAGCTTGAGATGAGGGAATACTCGAGGGGAAACGAGGGATGTTTCAGTGGAACAGACAGACGGTCCAGACTGGCTCAGAGATAGTGTGGCCGAGAAAAACGTGATGACTCATCTGAGAGTCGCGGTAGGACGCTCCTGACTCTGTTGTCAGCTCGCCGTCGCTCGCTGAGTTTGGCATCCTCTCCTTCTAAATATTCTCTAAAATCTGCAGTCCTGAGTTACCGTGGTGATCCAGCGTTATGCTGCCTCAGCAGTGCGGTGCCCCGGAGTGAAGAACAATGATGCAGTTTGGAGGGTTTCAAATTTCACACCCATACTGAGAAGAAATGGCAAATTGGGCATTTTGGACAAGGTGCTAATTGAGGAGAAGACGCACCATCTGCTTGGGTTTTCCAAGGTGAGCAATCATCCAGTGAGCTGAGGGCGGGGCTTCAAGCTAATAATCGCCATTCTCCCCACTTGCACAAGAGGGAGCCATTCTTAAATGGGACTCCAGGTATACATTTAATCTGCCTTAATGGTCTTGGAATGAGCAAACTAGTATTTGATGTCTGTGCAGCTGGACCACACTATAGCCTGTTTTCACCGCATGCTCTTGAAATACCATTTCTTTCGAAAACAGATCCAATAGGAAGGAGATCTATTCAATACAGGAGTGCTCTTCATTCAGCTGACTTAAGATTTCCCAAAAGACTTTTGTTTCGACTTAATGACTGCCATTAGTATAGCTCATGATGAATAACATTCAGTCCAGCAGTTCATAAAGTAAAAACTATATTATTTGTTGTTCACAGATGTCGCATGTAAGGTATTCTGGAACAAAAGACTTCCACTTGATCCCACTCAAATGGAATCAAATCCGATTGTCACGTAGTCAACAGTCAGATGTTATTAGACAACAGGAAGTAGTAGGAGGATGTAGGTTTTTTTGTTTTTTTTTTCTTTTTTTGACAATGGGCAGCTGGCTCCACTAGAGCTCTCACAGCATCAAACAGTTCATAAAATGTTGTGTGTCATTCCAACATGTTGAATCCATAGCTCTTCTGTAAAATCACTCACTACAATTTCCCCAAGTATCAGAGGCTTGTCACTCCTATTGTAGTACATGACCTGCATTGTACTACAATTGCTGAGATGTTCTATCAAACACTTCTTGTCCTAACAATAAAGAATCTTGGAAAAAAACCCAAAGCTATTTAATATTTTATTCAATGTTATAGTGTTATTTACAGAACATCCAGCTATTCGCAGATTTTTTGTAACGCATCTAAAATAATCGAAAGAAGATACAGCTTGGGGAGGTAAAATACTTGAGCACAACGCTACGTGACATGATATTGGCTGGCGTCTGCAAAGTAGCCAATCGAGGGGCCGCATTTATTTTCCTTGGCGACTATTGGCTGAACTTACAAAAGCAGAAATAAGAAAGACTGTAGATGTTATCTTCTGCGGTAGTGCTAAGATGACTTTCACTGTGCATATTAATGCACATTAACTTATTTCTGGTGTGAACTATTAAAATAGGCAGTTTTAAGTGTTTTTAGAGGGGTCTCAAGAATTTACCAATTTTAACTATTCTTGTGGGTGGCTGTGGTCCCTAATCTTTGTACATCAAAAAATTTGGCAAGACAGCGAGGAAAAGAGATCATAAAGTGGTGAAAACTTTGATCTTGAGAGTGCCATCTTTTCAGAAGTTTTGAAGTGAAACTTCCAGGATTTCCAGTGGGTCTTTACAGCTCACCTTTTTCTACAGAAAAGCAGTGAATGTCAGAAATGAACACTTACCAACAGAAAGAAGCAAGCAAAAACTTACAGTGTGTAGATGTCAGTACAGATGAATTACCTGCTACATTTTTGGTTGTTTAGACACAATATGTACATAATTGCCGGTACAAGTATGTAAATGTTTCATATCTTCCAATTTTATATCTTTATATTTTAATCTGTTTTGAGAGGGTCTATGTCTTAGTCAGGGGGCCACCCATCTCCTTCCCTCCCTATTGTTAGCACCTTGAGCTTGGGTAGTCTAGGCAGGAAGATCAAACCAGAGGTTCTGCACTGGACAACTTTGGGGCCAATTTCATAATAAGTCTGGTGATCGGAGCTGTCAGTTCTGCTGTTTGGGGGGAAATCAGAGCTGCGGACTACACCTCCAGTCATCAATCACCTGCCCTAATCCACCGTATGAGCCAGTCCGCCCAGGCTTCAGGCCAGAGGATTCATCAGAGGGGACAATGCCTGACATCCAGAAAAATGAGCACAACCCTCCACATGCCAGGACAAATTGGTGTGCAATGTCACAGACTTGCTTAGCACAAGAGGCCTCCATTCAAAAGGGATTAAAGGGATAGAAAATGTACACCGCGAGCAGCATCCGATTCTATTTTGGTTTAAAATTCTGACAGTAGGTCCCGAAAGGTGCCACGGCGGCTCCTGGAGGAAGTTTTCTGCAGTCATTCTGCACACATTCAGGAGTGTGTGCACCTGTCTTTCACTGCCTCTCTCTCCTCTCACATAAAGTGCTCATCCAAGTTGAGCAAATGAAGGGGAGAGTCATCAATCCGAAAATGATTTATGCGCCTTTTTGTCCACCGTGACACCTGGAGCACATCTGCTCCGCTGGGACCGCGGCTGATACGCTACCTGCTTCAGGGATCTATGCACCCCCAAACCCTTTCTCTCCTCCCCGCTCCTCCTGAGGTTTTAGGTAAGAGATCAGTCCCTGCAGCCAGCACCTCCTCCCCTACTCAAAAAAAAAATAAAAATCACCCCAGGGTAACGCAGTCTGGGCCCACCTTGGAGCTAAGCACATTAGGCGGGGAGGATATTTATGATGTGGAAATGGCCTGCTATTTATTCAGCGTACACAGAATGTGGAGATGATTCATCGCTGTCTTTCAGACCTCACAAATCTATTCAACTCGTCTTCATTCTCCGTTTTATTCTCTACTTAGTCTGTGAGGAGTTCCCTTCTACTTACTTTTAACTATCCCCGATCCACTTAACATTCTCTGTTTTATTTCTGTGATGGAGTCATTTTAATGTGGCTAAGTCGAAAGTTATTTAGAAATGTCTTTTGACAACTGGAAGTATTTTGTAATTGTGACGTGGAAGGAAAAACAATGACATGATTTTATTGTATTGAATTTGAAATTAGGACTGGACTTTGACTACGCCATTTTAACACCAAAATTTTTCTTCCAGTAGCTCTGACCATCTTCTGAAATAGCAGGAAATACCACCACATTTACCTGCAGATTTTTGTTGATCCATATCCAAAATCTGTTGAATTCGGTTGTCGTAACATGACAGCATTCAAGCAAAGTTCAGAGGGTATGAATACGTCTTCTTTTTAACAAGGCACTGATACTGGGGGATTTGTAGGTTTATTCAGGCAACAGTAAGCCTGACAGGGGTCATAGATGAGCACAGAGCAGAGAAGAACCCAACTCCGAATAAAGTCGGTCCCTGGAGATCGTTTCTGAGCGCAGCAGTGAAATTAGAAAGTAATTTTAGGTCAGTCATCACAGTTAATGAAATCCCACTGGAGCAGGTTAGAGTGAATGCACAGCAGATTACCTGAACAAGTAAAAATGTGCAATTAAAAGACACAGTTTACTAAATAAACTATGTTTACTTTCCATTAATTTCCAAGCTTTTTCTTCTCCATAG
>CAEFZX010024835.1:0-13922 GCA_903066825.1 Alfaro cultratus | reverse complement strand
AAAAAAATATATTTGTTGTTGATACTGCAGACCTTGTTATTAATTCATGCCATCATTAAATGGCATTCAAAATATTACTCATTGTCAAATGTGGCCATAATTTAACTTTTTGATAATATTTGTATTGTAAAGAATTAATTAAATAATATCACTCAAATTAAATCAATTTCTTAAAAGAGTTAAAGTAATTCATTGTAGTAATCAAATACTATTTAGGTCAAAAAATGGGTACAGACAGTTCTATTGCAGTATGTAAAGGTTCCCACTTGGATATGCAAACCTCGCTCAGAGATCTAGGTCCCCTCTTGGCAATTTCTTCAAAAATGATTAAAAGTCAAATCTTCAGTCATATTATGGCAATAGAGCTTTAATGTAAATTTTATTTTTGGTTTTTGCTTTTTCGTCAAACTAGAAACAGAAGTCCCCTCTTGGCAGGATAGGCCGACAGTCCCCTGTTGGTAGGGTGGGTGTGTACACAGGATTAAAAAAAGGAAACAAAACCAACTCAGACACTTGGTGGGAATATGGTCATTTATGATCAGCAATGGGGCAAAAGTAACAAATGATTGTCTTCAATTATCAAGCAGTTTAAACATGAACATTTAGATCTGAAGTCCTGTTAAAAACATGTCTAAATGGACAAGTTTGGATATATTTGTAAAACAAAATAAATAAAGAAATAAATAGATAGATAAAACCTCATTTTAGAGAATCAATATGCCAGAAAGTCACCAGAATGTAGTGATTTGCATTCACTGACACAGTAGTCACAGCATGAGGGTCCTGCTTACTTAATCTCATATGATAAGATATTATAATATCTTATATTCTGTCATCTTATATTTACAGTCATATATAGTGATTACAAACTCCCAGGAATTACTTGTTAAAAGAAATTCTGGGAAAATGTTCTTGTTCTGTGATGTTCCTCACTTTGATTAAAAATTTTAATTCAACTTTAGTCATTTGGTAAAAAAAAAAAGAAAAAAAAAGAAAGAAATCTTGCATAATTCCCTTCAATCCATAACCAAAACACAACACCAGTTTTATATCATTAAATAACACAGTTTTATGTTTAAAATCCAACAAACCCCATTTTCTCTCAAGCTGTTCTCATCCATAGGTCTCAGCACAACACAAAAGATGAGAAATTGACTTTCATCTGATCAATTACAATAAAAATAATCAACACAAAAACTTTTTTAAATCAGTTTTTACTCTGAATTTATCCAAGGGTAACCTCTGGGGCATATAAGTTAGGCTAAGACGGATGAAAAGTGCCGCAGTGCTACTGAAAGCATAGGGAAGCCACATGACACTTCACCACCTTAATTATAATTATCTAAAATAAATAAAAAAATAATTACAATGCTACAAAAGCATACCCTGAAGTACGTACAATACAATATATTACATGCAAATACCTCTTCACTGTAAAATTATTGACATCTCTTACTAAACGACTTACACACCCCTATGTACATATACACTTTGGTAAAGCAAAATAGATCCCTTAATATAATACATTTAGCAAAATATCAGATTCAACAAAATCCTCCATTGTTACATGCAGATCAGGACCAGGCTGGCTCAAGTGACAAATGTTAAATTTTGACATTTTTACTGACATCCTAAGACAAAGCTTTTTTAAAATTATTATTTTCTATTTTTTACATTTTTATTCATCCTAAAAATGCTTTAGTTATTGAGTGTCAAGCAATTAAAATCATTTCACATCTTCCCAATAACCCATACTGTTTATCTTAACTGATAATTAAAAAACCACAAATAATTTATTGGAGTATGATGCGGTAAGTGCAGCTATAAGGGAATTGGACAAATTAGTGTTATTTATCGTTACTTTTCAGATTCACAAAAATTTGGTAAAATTTGGTAGATGCCATTTCAAACAATTGTAATTTATATATCTCATGATTATACAATCTGAAAAGAAGACATGCTGACTAAAGATTACTTTGCACAACTAAACTCATTTATACCTGAGGCAGAATTAAATTTCAAGTAATGTTTAAATTTGACCAAGTTTCTTCTGATTGGAAGTAATCTTTGAGAAAGTCTGTGGAGGGCGCTAAGGAGAAGGGCACAGATGGGATGGAGGCTTTCCAACGTCAGACTTGCAGCTCATCACAAGAAAAATTTGTTAAAATACCAGTGAAAACATAAAAAAAAAAGCTGGTTAGCAGTTAAAAGAAGAATTTAATTAAAATGGTCTAAGTAAAACTGGACTGTGCCATTTTTTGTTAAAAAGTAAATAAATAAATGCATGCTTCCATTTGCCTGGTCGAATGAAAATAACTTTAACTCGAAATTTCAGAAAGGTATGAATCATTGTTGTCTGTTTGCTGATACTTATACAAATCCACATTTAAATCATTTAGTCATCTTTTAATGATTTTTATTAAACTGTGGTACTTCTTGACCTCTACTCTTGAACAATCCCTCAGACTGATTTACTAGCAGCAGCAGGGGTTTTTTAGATTTCATACATGGGAGTGAATGTGAAAGTGCATGTCAAAAACCAAACAGACTGCTTAACCAGACTTTGGTTTACCCTTCAACTCAAGACATAAGTGAGCACAATAAAACCCCCCAAAAATGCAGCTCAAATACAGAAAACAGCTAATTTATACATCTGAAATAAATATATGAATATATTAACAACATATATGATTTCTTTATCATCTGCAGTGAGATTACTCGGCGACAGTCCCTCTGCTTCAAAGTGATATACACCCGGCCCTGACAGCTACATAAAGAACGTGGAAGTTGTTACACAGTGGGTCCAAAAAGAAGCCCTAGTACAAAAAATTATGATGATGAGATTTATTTTGTTTTTAGAGAGACAAGTAGACAAAGGTTCAGAAACTCTTCTCTGATGGAGTGAATCAAAGACCCTCAGTAGCGTTGGAAATCCCAGCATCCTCTTCTCATGCAGCCTCAGACCCCCGTCAACCGGATTCGTCCCTCAGACTCCGCATGGTTACTTTTCACTGGTCTTATTGTGAACGTAGCTGAAGAGCGCCTCCAGTCCTTTGGTTGAACACCACAGCTGCTTCAGCATCTGACACTCTTTCTCATTAACTTCTTCCAGCACTGAGATGAGAATGCTTCTCACCAAGCATTTAGATTCTTCTAAAACCTTTGGGAACAAAAAGAAAAGCAATAGAATGCTAATTAGGGTTATTTGTCACAAATAGGTTAGTCTTACAAGTTTTTTAGTTACAGCCTTACCAAAGCATTGCATGATGCCATTTCCTTAACGCGCAGCATCACCTCTTGGTTAAATGTGGTTGGCCAGAAAACCTGTGATACCAGACCTCGACTACATGCTTCTTGTGCTGTGAGTTTCCTTCCACAGAACAGCATCTCATTGGCCTGCAGTTAGAGGATGTTTTTTTCAGTGCGTCATGTAATCCTTACATTTATCAAAATGAGCTATACATGTGGTTTATTTAGATAAAAATAGACCGAATAGAAGCAAAGACCCACCAAAGCTACACCCAGAATCTGAGGAAAGGTGTAAGAGGAGCATCCAGAGGGGGTGAGGTGGAGGGCTGCACATGGTGTTTGGAACCACGCTCTCTCACTAGCCCACACTACGTCACACAAAGGCAGGATGGATGCCCCCAAACCCAAAGCGGGCCCGTTTATTGCCACAACAATCGGCTTCTTGAAGTGGATAAACGCCAACACAAAGTCCCTGAAGGGGTATCAGAGAGATGAGTGTAGATTCTGTCCACAACTAGTGCATATCATGAAAGATTGAGGTTCTGTCTTACCGTACAGCTTCGGCAATTCGGCTGCTCTCTTTTCTGCGGTCGGTGGACAAACGCCCTATGAGGTAAGAGGGCTCCAGGCCACTGCAGAAAACTGTCCCCACAGAGCTGAGGAGTAACAGCTTACTGTCATCAGCAGCAGCATTCCCCAAAGCTCGACAGACTTCCTTCATGATCTGTAGAAACAGATGGAAAGGTGTCAAATTTTGTCAGGCAGGAGTATGATTTGTTCAAGTAGTGAGCAACATGAAGCGGCAGCAACTTTTGTAGAGGTGTAAGCAAACAGACAAGTGAGAAATGTTTACAATATCAGCAGACAATAGACTTCACAAGCTGATAGCAGGCTCATCCCATCGCCTTTGGCTTATTTAAAAGAGGACAACAAATTAATTAGAATTCCATTTAAAGGGCAGGAAATGTTTGGTGTGAACATGAAGTGAATTAATTCTTCCTCAGTCATAAATAAAAACTTTAAATCAGATGTGAGCCAGAAGATCTTACAAAATTTGCTCCTTTTAGAAAATATAAGAAAAGGGGAAAAAAAGAAAAGAAAATCTTAAATTGGAACATAAAACTGTGTCACAGACAATTTGACAAAGGACTCCCAAAAGCCTGTCAGGACAAAGATGTCTGGTCCTGGAAATGGTCCACTTGCATGGAGCCAGAGAGCAGAGGAAATGGGAAGCTAAGGATTTGCCACAGGTCCAATAAAAGCTACGACAGTCGACCAGTTGATGTTCCACAGCTCTGCTGCAAGTAGGAAAATATTTCTCACGAGTTTACATTACTTCATCACGACAAGTCAACTCTCTGTAGCAACATAAAGATGAAGTAATGCATTGCTTGACTTAAATCAGTGGGTGACTTCAAAGTCATTACAGTACCTTTCAAAAGCATTGACACAAAGAACTTTTTCCATTATGTCACCCAACAACAAACTCGAGTACAATTCATAAGCATTTAATCTGAAGTGAAATTATTATTTTACATGGTTTAAATTTTTGTACTGAAAAGTGTGCATTTGATTTCAGCCCTCTTACTCTGACACCTTTACATAAAAATCCACAAAGCATTGATGTGTTAGGTGACTGGCCTAGTCAAAGTGATCTAAATCCAATTGCAAATCTGTAGTGACTTTAAAATTGATGTGTATCAATGATCTTCATCCAGTCTGACTAAGTTTGAGCTACTCTGCAAAGAGGAACTGGAAATAAGATCTCTGGATGTGCAAAGCTTAAGAGACATAAACCAAAATGCTGAAAACTGTAACTGAAAGAAAGGTGGAGACTAAGTACAACTCTTTCTTTTTTTAATGCAAAACTTCAAAAGGTGCTGTGTTGACATGCATTTGGTTGTGGTCGTAAGTTGACAATAAGGGGTATGAATACTTTTGTAAGACACTGTGTAGACGTTTATATGATTTGGGCTGTGATAAGAGTTCAGGCCAACATATTAGAATCTGAATGCAGTTTCTGCTGGGATCTTCAAGTATACTTTTCATGTACAGTCAAACCACATTTCACTTCATCTCAACAGTTGAGTGATTTTTTGCATTTTTTTTTCTGTAAAAAAATCTCAGACTGCTAAAGACTTTACTTTTAGATCTGAATATTCTCCCAGGATGGAGTGTGAGTAAAATATTTACATGCCAAGTTGTTCAGCATCTCATTTGTTTGACAGCCTCGCTGCTAACAGCTGCCGACTTTACCATATCAACATCACGACTCATTTGTTTTGTACTGTAGCTTAAGCAAACTACATCCCTACTTAACACAAACACATATTCACATTGTTTAACAAAAAACAATAGATTTTTATACCTCAAATTTGTAGTTCAAAAACGCTAAAATTAGGCACCAGAAATGATTTAAAATGAGAATAGAAGTATTTGTATCAACTTGTATGTGTTGGCGTTTGTCTCATGCAATGAAGACCGGAGTGGGCTGACACTGGTTCCCTAGAAACTGCCACCCCCACCCACTTTACCATCTACAGTCAATCGGCATTCTGATTATGCGTTTTAATCAGATTACCACCCTTGACCTATATTAAATATCCAACCTCAAATTGCACTTAATTCTCCATGTCTCATCAAGCGTATAATCTATCCTGTCCAATTGATCGTGGCCTCAGTCTGAGCTTATATTTTCCCTATGCTGCAGGGATGTAAGCCTTTTTACAGACATTGCAAAGATCTGTCTCTCTTGATAGACACATCGAGAGTCTGACAAATGCAGATTGATGGTTTGTAAAACAACTCAGGTTACAGAAGAGGCTTTATGTTCAGCAATAACACAAGTTTACAGGGAATTAATCTGACTCAATGTAATGCCTGCTGGAATGATAGAAAAACAGCTGCTTTTCTCTGTTCCATAACAAATGATGGCATGTTAGCGAGACAAATTAAATCCAGCTCACAATCATGAAGCAAAGACGAACAGATGCTGGATCAGCTCTGTGTGAAAGACGGAAGAGGGCCGTCGAAGTGACATTCAAGTGCAGCCAGGAGACATCTTGAGGGTGTTTGGAAACAAACAAATATGGCACCAATTCAGAAACTATGAACAACAGCTTCCTGGAAGTGAAAACTCAGGGATATGTATATCCCAAACAATCATCTAGTCTCTGCTGCTTTAGACTTTGCATTTCATCACAGTCAGTAAAGGAAAGTCTCTTATTTTTGCTCTTTTACTTTCAAAATAACTGCTTATAAATGGATGTTTATGACTCTGACCTGACATTAGGAAGGGTAAAACAACAAGAAAACCCCCCAGAAAAGATTGCCACACTTACACACCAAGTGATAATAATAACCAGGAAGTATCTATTAGGCTTCAGAATCCCCCCCGCCTCCTTGGTGAGCATTTAAGATGGCAATGGGGAATGCAGCAAGCAGCCAAATTGCTAGCAACCACTGCCAAAGCAACTGAAGAGCTTTTCAAAGTGAATAGATGAAATATCAAAGATTGGAAATACTCCCACTGCCTGAAGGACTTTCATAAAAGACTCTAACCAAGCATTTACCCCTAATGGTGCTGCAGCAGCTCTGAGCTTTTCTCGGTGTGAGTGGCCATAGACAGGGTGTGTTTTATTGAATAGACACAGGTGAACTGGCTTACAAAATATATTGTAAAATTGGTGCATATGGTGTAGAAAAGACTACCAGATCTATCGCTTTGAGGTTATCTTAAAAAGATGTCTTAAAATATTCGTTTACAAAAAAACACTACTTGAAACTAACTACGGTACTACTACAATTACTACTAATAAAGTACTCATTTTGCACCTTTCCAAACAGAAGTCACAAAGTGCTACACAACATTTAAAATAATTAAGAGGACAAATAAGTAAAAGCAGCAATATAATAAAAAATACCACCAACTAATAAAATGATGATTAAATACTCAAATTAAACTTGCAATCAAAATAAAATCTCGGAAAAACAAAAATTCTTAGAACACAAGTGAAACATAGCTTATATGAGGCATGGGATACCTGCATATAAATTATGTTTTTAAAAGACATTTTGAAGATAAACATGAGTTTGTATGTCGGAGAGTCAAGAAAATCAATTCCATGACCGAAAAACCTCCATCTCAGCTGAATGTGTGGTATGGCCTGTAGAGTTTGGCTGAGGAGCTGACCTTTCAGCCAGGTGGGAAACAGGTTTGGAGATATGAGATATACTTCAAAGGAGGCCCAGAGTAGTTATTGATGGTCTTCTAGTAATGTGGTCTCTTTTTTAGGTTTTGGAAAGAAGTCTGGCTGCTGCCTTTTGAACTATCTGTAGTGAGTGTAAGCTTTGTTGGCTCAGATAAAGATATAATGAGACACAACAGTCTAATTTTGCATAAATCACTATCTCAAGATAGCACATTTTTTGATTAACTTGGAACTGACCTTCCTGAGACTCAAAAGCTGCATTAAAATACAAAAAAAAACTAAACTGACACACTTACTTAAGATAAAGTGACTATTGGAATTTTTTTTTTTTTAAAAGAATAGGTCCAACTTTACAGCTAAGAAGGTCAGATGTGTCAGGTGAATAGGAGCGATTGGTAAATTCAGTCCCATCCAGCATTTGATATCTTGTAGCTTGTATGTAAAGTTGAGATTAGAAGGGAAAAAATAGGTGTGCAGATACATAAAAGGGAAACTAAATGCTATGTTTACAGATGACATCCCCCATGACAACATGTTCAAAGAAAACAGGAGGATTTTAAGAGTGGATTCCTGATGTACTCCAAAGATCATTTTCATTGAGTATGACAGATTTTCCAACAAGCACAGTAACGTATCTATCCTGAAAGTAATAGTCAAACTACCTTAAAACCTAACCACAAATGATTTTAAAAGCAATGATTTCTATAGCAGCACAGAAAATAAGAATGCTATGACATATTAGCTTCTGTAACAGGAAAAAGTACTCTACTTAAGGCCTCAGAAAGATTTTCCTCCTCTAAAGCAGTGCTTGGAAAAATGTACCGGGATAAATTTCCAGATTTTCTAAAGTGAACCCATTCAGCAAGCACATCCAGAGATTGTCTTGTCTCTGCAGCTTCAAAGAACGAGAGGCACAGAAGGACGAATCAGAGCTGTTTGATAAGCCCACATCTTATGGGCTTACTGTCACACATGAAAGTACACGCACACATAAACACAGCCTCACTTAGGCCACTTGAGTGCCTGCGAGGTACAGGCTGCCTTGCCCACAACGCTGCATCAAAGCGAGAACAGTCCTGTGTGAAGGCTCAGAGTAACATGTGAGCAGCAGAAAAACCTGTTTGCTCAGAGTTATCAGGCTGAGGTGGATGACTGTGATCCACCCCATCATCTGAAAATGAAAAGAAAGAGATAAAGGCTCAAAATAGACAAACTTGTATGCGTAAACTTTTGCCGTAAACATTTCCCAAAAACAAAAATCCACGGCAACTTAAGAGTTGCTGGCATGTAGCTAGAAAACAAGTAACATAATCAATCCACCGAAAACGTAGCAGTTTGTTGCTGACTGATTGTGGAAATAAGCATCCAATCTCATATTGGTGGAATCCTGCAGGCAGCCAGTTTACAACGCATGAAGCAGCAGAGAAGAAAGCCATTACCTGACATCCTGAATTGCCACTCATCGTTTTTTTATTATTATTTATTTTTTACTTTCACCGCCAGTTTGGAGAAATGAATGCCGTTTCATCGAGAGAATTTATCCTCAGCGCAACTTCTGTTTTCAGAAGTTGCGCTGAGAGTCATTTCTTTATTTGACACCAGATCAAGTCAGGGAGCAACCTCTGGAGGCAGGTTGTACTGTTCAAATTGTCGCTCCAGGTTGATTTTGTGAAGGGAGTTTAACTGACGTAGCATCAGCAGGTGATCGAGGAGACTATGAAAATACCAGCGAACGCAGCTTGGTGCAGATTTTGCATCTTTTATCCCTGTAGAGAGAACACAGCTGGTACACCAGACCTAATCAGAAATGCTTCTAAAAATAGGGAGACCCCGCTACCAGTGGGTGCGATGCATTCAGTCTTTGCCAAAAAATATTTGTTGCTTTTAAAGATGCTCCTGCACTAAGGAAATTTACAAAAATATACATCTTTGCAATCAGAGTGGTCCTCTTGGAAATACTTAAATGGTGTACAGCATTGATGGTGCTGCAGAAAGATAAGTTGAAACACTGGAAATCTTCTTTAGGGTCTGCACTTCTCTCAAAAGGCAATTACAAGCTTCTTTCCTCTTTGAATCACCAGCATAATCTTTTCACTTGTTCAAGTATCATCTTGCCTCTGTGAAAACAGATGGCTGAACTCTGGATTAAATGGCCTGTAGCCCTCATAGCAAACTTTTCAAAGATGGCTTTGGCAGGAGGCAGAAGACATTTTTTCCAGAAGTACGCTAATGGCAGCTTTGTGCAGCTGACACCATCACACTGGGCAGATGTCACACAAAACTGCTGTTCCTCGATCTGGCACCTAAAAGTCTCAGTTGGAGTGGTTACAGTGCCTTGCAAAAATAACTCACACCCCTTTGATTTACAGATGCTCCCACCTCAGCTGTGGATCTCTGCAACTACTTGAAAGTCACTATGAACTTCTTGACTATTGCTCTCGCCTCATTTCATGTAGGTGGCCACATCTTAAGGATTTTCACAGTTTAAATGACTTTCCAACTTTATTCCTGACTTGTCTGGTGTGTTCTTTGGTATTATCTATGTTTTTGTTCATGGATATTCTCTGGCAAGATTTGAGGTCTGGAGAGAACAACTGAATTCATACTAACTACACACAGGTGGTGTCTGTTCAAGAAAGTGATTGATTGGATTAGGTTTCATTTAGGGAGGGCTATCGGAACAAAGAGGATGAATGCTTTTTAGATTTTTACCAGCACAAGAAGTAGTTTTATGCTATTTCACAGAAATGCACTACTTTGTGTAGATCTACCCAGTAAATTTTCAATGAAATACACTGAAGTTTATGGATGCAATCTGGCGAAAAGTGGAAAAAAAATAAATGGATAGAAATCTGTTTTGTAATCTATGGCACTGATTAGCTTTTCTACACATTTCTTATTTTTACTGCAATTCTCTGTTTCAATATCCTTGAATGACCTTATGTACGACTGGTGCTGTAGAAGTACAGCGCAGCAATTATTCCTAAATGCAACCTAATACTAAATGTGAGGCATTTAAAAGTTGCCTTGAACTTTATTTACCAATACAACACTGAACAAAACCCCCAAGAGGGACAAGACAAATGAAAAGGAAGAAAGTGTTGGCAGGTTTTCCTCTCACCTCTGGTGTTAGAGCATTGTTGTCTGTGGTTTGGCTGGACAGCAGGACATGCGTAAAGCCCTCCTCCTTCCTGACCACAATGTCTCTGAATCGACAGTTGCTCTCGTTCTGTCGCACGTTATACCTGAGCCGCTTGTCAAACACGTAGCCTTTCTCCTCCGCCAACTTCCTCTTTACTGAGCTGTGCAGATGCATTTTCCCATTGGCGAGAGAGGAGCCTGAATGAGGGATGACAGAAAAGATCATTGTTATTTCTTTCTAAGGGAGTTCGTATTTGACAACTTATGATTAAACTCCATTTGCTCTTTTTGCAGCTCAGTGTGATGTCAGTTCTTTTCATGTGATTTTTGTCAAACACATTCAAATTGGTGGGGAAAAAAATGGTAAAATAACTGCAGTTTACAGAATATTTTTTGTTGTAACAAAAAAAAATCACTTGCACATCTACACTGGTGCAGAAATTAGCTTTGTGTTCAGAAACAAATTAAAAATAAAGAATCACTGACTTTCATTTTCACTTAAACTGGAAGTTGGTGATTATTATCTGAACCTGCAGTCTTAAGGACAAAAATTATGATCATTTGTTTTTCTACTGAACTTCACTTAACCCTGTGTTGTGTTTGCCCCTTAGACAAAGAAAGTGAAGGAACATTGCTGTGAATAACTGTCTTTTCATGACATGTATTTTACTTCTGGATCAGCCTCTATATATTTAGCTGCGTCTCTCCTAGATGAAGCCACAAAAGGAGCTACTCCTGCTTTAAACTTATGTCTTTAACATAGAAACTGTCACTACCTGCACACTCACAGTGATGTATTGCACCAAAGTAATGACACAATGCAAAAAAAACTGTCCACTGTCGCTTCATGCTTCTTTAGGAAGAGGGATTGCTACCAAGAGAGCTATCAACCATAAAGTGTGTTTTCTAACCGAGAAAAAAGATAACACTCCTTAGTGTGTAATATAGTTGGTTGAAATAACCTTAATGAGATGCTTCTTATAGGGATCTACCAGTCTCTACCATTAGTCTTAGAAAAGAGTGTCCCACTCCTCACTCTTAGCTGTGAGATTTTTAAGAGATCTTTTGAGTTTACAGCCTGGTTCAAGTCTCCCCATGGCATCTCCATTAGATAAAGATCTGGGGTTCAACTCCACACAGATCTTTCCCTTTCTATATTCCCAGCCAACCCTTGGTGGAATACTGGTATATTCTGGGCTATTGTCATCTCTATTGCATTTGTATATTTACAGATGGTCTCACATTTTCGTCAAACACCCTCAGATACACTTCATGGTGGATTCTATGTTTATTGTGCTGGCCAGGTTCTGCAGCAGCAAACAGCCCAGACCATTATATATGAAGCTCTTTGCTTCTCACCTGGTTTGAGGTTATTTTCCTACTATGCTGTACTTTGTTTACACAAAAAAGCCCTCAGTTCTGTTGTGCAAATAATTCAGACTCAACTATCCAAAGAACATTATTCTAGAAGTCATTTTCTTTGAGACATCTCATTGTGTCCCACCATGCTTTTCACTCTCACTTAACCAGCACACCATCAACAAAATGTCTAAACTAAGTAAACGAAGTAAACATCCTTCAAAATATTTAATACAGACCATTTAATCAGGTGCACCTGATGTGATAAAATTGTGTGTAATTTCAATTACTCTAAGTGGGAATACATGTGGAGTTGTAATTTATTGAATTTCTTTTTTATATTTCATTAACATTTTCAAATTTTTTTGCTTATTTAAATTAGATTTTATTTTATTGTTGTTGAAATAGATATTAAATGTTCATAAGTCAAAATATGTTAGACAAACACACAGGTGTTGCATGGTGTCCTGTATTTTAATGTAAATGTTTAACAGAATCATCCAATTTCATATGTTATTTCTTATCCCTTCAGCTCTATTATGATACTCTTTCATTTTTTTTCACAACAGATCTCATTGTGTCTCAAATATACAATATCGGGGGGATTCAGCTTCAGCCTAACATTATGTAAGTAACTGGAGGAAACTGAGTCATTTCTAAATTAGCTTTATAGCACATCTGCATCATCTGAAGGCTTTTTCTCAATTCATTCTCTGAAGTTTCATGGTGGACTTCAGTGAATTCCAGCCTGATTTCATTAATATTTAAGAGTTGCAACCTTGATTTGTAGCACAGTCACACTGAGCAGAGGATTTCCATCAAAGCTCAACCTCAGCTTATGACGTCAGTCAGGTGGAAAACAAAACAAAACAAAACAAAACAAAGAACAACAAGTTTAGCAAGGAATACATGTCTTATCCAAGAACATCTTGACATGATGTGGGAGTACACAAGAGCACAAGTCACGCAGAAAAAAACACCACTTCCTCCACAACAACCCATGCGGTGAGGCCTTTTCACTGTACTGTCAATTCATCCAGTATTCAAAAGGATGACTTTAAAAAAGAATGTTTTTGACAGACCTTTTTTTTTTAAGAAATAATGATTTGATTTCACCTCCAAAGTGCTTTTTTTAAAAAATTGACAGCACTGTTAAGGAAATGGTTGTGTTCAGTTGGTGGTGAATCAGTCCCTCAATAGTTTGTGGCAAAAGTAGCGTGCCTCCAGAAGAGTCTTTAATTCGTCTTAAAAGTGAATAATATACTTTTGTGAATTTAATTTTTGAACCATAACCAATGAGATTTCATTGCCCACAAGAATTTATTTTGAAGCTGCAAAGTTTTGTGCTGACAACTTATGAGATTGTGGACAAAGACTGGGTGTCCTTAAAAATAATAAGGAAAAAAAAAATCAACATTCTCCATAAACATGCTCTTTTTAACACCTCACTTGCCCAGCTTCCATGTAAATATTCATAGAGAAATAGATATGGTAAAGTCTATTCTCATTTCTGATAATATATTTGTTGTCATTTTAAAGATTTGGAACATTTGTGTCAAGTATTGGCAACCAAATACATATACTGTTTACATATATATGTAACGGATATTAAATAAATGGTGAAATTCTTGCTAAAATATGTGTTGTAAATAGTACCTTTGCATGTTTCATAATTATCTTATAATGAGTGGTATTTGGCGCCCCCTACTGGTCGCATATAAATGCGAGAGAGAACCGGAAATTCCACACAGGCTGTTTTACGCACTGATGTGGTAAGTCATCATATCTAGTTCTCCTCTGACTGGTATTTGTAGCTGTGTTCATTTACTGAATTGGAGTTTTGTTCCGGTGAACAGAGTGACCGGTGGACCAGTAGGGGAACCTAACTGCGCTATTTGTCTCAACTACTCATTACAGGTAATTATGTTATATTAAATGTCAGAAATTTGGTGTGTCAGTTAT
>CAEFZX010024834.1:16201-29491 GCA_903066825.1 Alfaro cultratus | reverse complement strand
GTTTTGGAAAGAAATTAGGTATCATATGCCAGTTAGAGGCAAGAGGGCTCTTTATCCAGAGAAAACTGCCTTGTTGAGCTTATGACCCAAATGGTCAGAGGACATTTTTGCCACTTCTTGTCAGTTAAGGGTCCAGTGTTGTGCAACATGTACTGAAATCGAAGAAACCTCAAAACCATCTGATGTGTGCAGCATGACAGCTATTCCTGAAAACAAGTGTTGGAATTATTTTCCAAGTGTTTATGTAAATTAGTGTAAATACAATTGTAAAAGTTATGAAAATATTTGTACATATTTGGTCTTGTTTTTAAGGTTGTATAGAGAAAATGAAAGCTGTGAGTTGTTTGTATACTAAAAATGGAAATTGTAGTGACTATTTGTCTTTAACTCAAATTCAAAAATCAAAAAACTTAAGATTTCAAAGTGATCAAAATGAAAAGTGAATCCAACTCAAATAGTCACCTGAAGCACCGTGGATTTTGGTTTACGCAGTTCAAAAGGATCAAAAAGGGTCAAAATGCAGTTTGTTTTATTCCAGTTCAGGCAAGCAAGTTACAGGCATCACAGGATTCTGCCAATTCCTGCACGTCTGTTCTCTGACTGGTTGGAAACACTGACTGACTGAGACTAGGACTGATGACTGGTAAAAAACCACATGACCACCCATGTGCATAATGACCTACCTAAAACCTACCTATTTATATTGACACAGCTCTTCCCAAACTGAAAATAATTAAAATAAGAAATTAAACAAAGATTCTAATTATAAATCAACTAGAAAATAAGCAAATAAAAATGAATATAAATTCTAAGATTTAACTGAAAATGGAGAAATAGCTCCTACAGAAATATAAGCCATTTGCAAAACAGTGAAATGATTCTCCATTAAACTTTTTTTATATATATATTTTGGAATTAAACATTGTTTTAAAGGTTTTTAAATAAAAGAGAAGTTTATCAAAAATGAACACAACAATTATTCCCTTGTTAACTTGATTGTGGATAAAGATTGAGCAACCCAAGTCTCGCACAAGTGCTTGCAGGCGACCAGACCTGCAAGCACAATATGATATGCTGGAAAACCTAACCCTAACCCTTATCTCAGGATAAAACTCCAGGAGCTTCTGATAGACCTGAAAAGGGCACAGATGAGGATGGATCAACAGTCTGGAGAGAAGGACGACCTTTGGGACGAACTGGATCATCTGAATAGCCAACATGAGAGAGCTTGTCAAGAAATCCAGAACCTGTGCAGGCAGAACATGGATTTGATGATTGAAAATGCCCTGCTTAGAGAAAGGCTGGCTGAAAAAGAACAGGAGGAGAACCAGGAGCCTCAATCAGTACTGGGAAAACTCGGTAAAAGGATAGGTATCGATTTAAAGACAATGTACCAGACGGGAACACTAAGATACTGGGTGCCATCATGGATCTTCTAACCTCTGGTTGGTCCGGTAAAACTAGTGCCTTGCTCTAACTCAGTGCTTCTCAATTATTTTCTGTCATGCCCCCCCTAGGAAGAAGAAAACATCTCGCCCCCCCACCCCCACCCCGCGCGACTATAAATAGTATCATTTGTCTATAAAATTGTTATAAGTACACCTCTGCATAACACTATCCTTATTAAGGTATAAGAGAATTAAAAAAAGAAAGAAATATGGATCAACTTACAACAAAGAATAGCTTTATTAACTGTAACAGAAAAGATTTAAAGTGCATCTGAAATTCAAAAATAAAATTAAATCCTTAAACTATTAACATTATTATGATGCCAACAACACTCGCTGGTTTACTGAAGTAGCAGTCACAAAGCGGGATTGTTGGCAATATTCGGTACGTTTTCGCTGAAAAAACTCAAGCGGCTTATCAGCGTGATTGGGGAGTAATGTCTTTAAATGACGCCTTAATTTATTTGGCTTCATGCTGTCCGCTGCCAACATTTTGAGACACAGTAAGCACACCGGTCTTTCCTCATCTCCCACCGTAGTCACAGTGAAGCCAAGCGCTACATACGCTTCGTCATATTTCTTCGTCTTAGCTTTTGGGAGACATTCGCTTGTCTCTTTATCTCCGTCTCTCTCCGCCTGTCTTCTCATCCCTGTTAAATATTTTTTCATGGTGTCACTTGAGGGTCTGCTACACTTCGTATTCATACTCTGTGCTGTGTGCAAAGTGCGCATGCTCCAAACCCCTACACTACCGAGCGAATGCTCCCTGCGCACACTCTGCCAAGGAGAGCGCCACTGCCCCCTAATGTAGTGGAGGTGCAATTGCACTTTATTCTAGGACAGTAAAAAATAAAGTAAAAATAAAAAAACATGTTCCCCGAGGTCAAACGCGCCCCACTATTTGAGAAGCACTGCTCTAACTGGTTGTTCTTCAGTTACTGGTTGTTCTTGAATTGCTGGTTGTTCTTGAATTATTGGTTGTTCATGGATTGTTGGTTGTTCTTGGATTACTGTTTGCTCTTGAATTGCTGGTTGCTCTGGTTTAACTGGTTGTTCTTGAATTGCTGGTTGTTCCTGACAAACAAAGAGTCGGGGTTGGTGCGCCACACGCGCAGACCTCTACACACACACGTTTGCATGGCTATCTTTGTGGGGGCTTTCCATTGACTTCCATTTTTTTTCTACAGCCTAAACCTTACCCTATTCCTAACCCTAACCAAAACTCAATTCACACATTAGTCCTAAATCTGACCCCTGACCCAAAAACAGAGCTTTCACAGAGCAACTCATTTGCGCTACATATCAGATTCTCTACGTGTCAGAATACTGGATTTCACATACCCACAATTTGACTTTTCAGCAACACGGATAAAAAAATGGCTGAAGGTAGGAATGACACACTTGTGCCTGACGAGCTTGCCACCATTTCAAATGAAAAAACTTTTTATGACAGGATGGACGGGAGACTAGAGAAGGAAAACAAAGATCTTATACGGACTGTTGAATGTCTCCGTTGTAAGATCGAGCGCTCCAAGTCTCACGCAAGTGCTTGCAGGAGACCAGACCTCCAAGCACAACATGATATGCTGGAAAGACAAAACAATGCACTCCATGCGCAGCTCATGTCGGTTCGTGCAGAGCTTGATGAGACAGAGCGCAAATACAAGGATGCGAGAGATGAAATGCATTTTTTAGAAGTCGTCCATCAATCTCTCAGGATAAAACTCCAGGAGCTTCTGATAGACCTGAAAAGGACACAGAGGAGGATGGATCAACAGTCTGGAGAGAAAGACGACCTTTGGGACGAACTGGACCATCTGAATAGCCAACATAATAGAGCTTGTCAAGAAATCCAGAACCTGTGCAGGCAGAACATGGATTTGATGACTGAAAATGCCCTGCTTAGAGAAAGGCTGGCTGAACCAGAACAGGAGGAGAACCAGGAACCACAATCAGTTCTGAGAAAACTCGGTAAAAGGGTAGGTATCAATTTAAAGACAATGTACCAGACGGGAACACTGAGGTACTGGGTGCCACCATGGATTTTCTAATGCCTCTGGTTAATCTTGCTCTAACTGGTTGTTCTTCTGTTACTGGTTGTTCTTGAATTACTGGTTGTTCCTGAATTGCTGGTTGTTCCTGAATTAATAGTTGTTCTTGTTAACTGGTTGTTCTTGAATTACTGGTTGTTCTCAAGTTACTTGTTGTTCTCCATGGCGCGTCTCCTCTCCATCTCCACCAAGCGCCTTTGGATGCCACGGTAACTGATGTCGCTGAAGTCCTGCATGTTCTTCTGGATGCGCTCTGTCACGGGGTAGGAGGCTGTGGCGGTGAAGCTGCCTTTGCTCTTCTCAGTCCTCGTGGTATTTTACCTGCAGGAGTTAAATCAAAGTTACTTTCAGGTTTTGTTTTATGATCCTAAACCGTCAAATGTGAATTTATTCTACACAGTAAAAAGAGTTTCCGTAAAAAATCCCGAAAATGTCCAGGGAATTTTCCGCCAATATATTTACTGTTTTTTTACGCAAAATGTTTTTCTGTGATTTAACTGTTTTTTTCCTGTAATTTAAGAGTTTTTCCATGTTAAATTTTAAATATAGAAAGCTGTTAAATCACGGAAGAAATTCTGCCGAAAATTCGGTAAAAAAAATGTAGATGTACGGGCAGAAAATTACCAGGACATGTTCGAGTTTTTTTACGGAACATTTTGAAATAAAAACTGTTAAATTACGGGAAAACTTCTGACAGAAATTATGTAAAAAAACAGAAAATGTCCTGTCAGAAACCAGGACATTTGGAAATTCTGTCTTTTCTTTTTTACAGAATTTCCATCAAAATGTTTTCCATAATTTAATAGTTTTTCATGTTAAATTTACCAACATTACTGTTAACTTCAATTCTGGTATATTCACAAACACTTATTTTAAAACCTGGCACATTTCCAAATATTTTGTCTTCCAAACCATTGAAGTCTGTATTCTTATCCATATATTAATTATACTGTAAAATACATTAACGTTAATGTATTTAACATAATTTTGAAACAAAACTAAACTCTAAATTCCAAAGAAATGTAGTTATAGACCACAAAAGACTTCATTAAAGAACTTGAGCGTTCTGGGTGGATTTTTGCTAAATGCAGCAAAAAGTCACTGGGTTAGCAACAGTGACTTTGCCATGTTTGCAGTTATGTCTCCATAACTCCATGTTTGCAGTTATGTCTTCATAACTGCAAACATGGAGACGTGACCTGGTGGGCCGGTCTATCAGTCAAACGTCTCTAACGGGAGAGCAGGAGAGGACAGTGGTTGATTTTTAGATCTTTGTCGAGGTAGACAAGATCAGTGGATAAAATCAGATTCACATGTATCGGCGGATCACCAATCTTCGAACTTAAGGATACCGGGGAAGATTTATTGGTGAACCCCTAACATACAGAAGTACACAAATATTTTCTTGAGAAAATAAAAATACACACTGATTTTTACATATTTGTTAAAATAAAGTCACCATGTCGTGATTTTATGTTATGAGACATATAATTTGTGAATAGGCCTGTCACGATAACAAATTTTGCGGAGTGATTAATTGTCTCAAAAATTATTGCGATAAACAATAATATTGTTTGAAGACCTTTTTACACTGATTTTATGGAAATTATGTAATAATGCATGCGATTTCCTGCCAAAGATAGATACACTTTATTCTCAAAAGAACACTTAACACTGGAACTGATAACAAAATAAACAAAACAACCAAAAACAAAAATAAAATGGATTCTCAGTCTCCATTAACAAAAAATGTACTTGAATAAAAACTAAAAAACATAAAGCCAAAGTGGAAATAAATACTGCATTCAACCAAAAGAGTGCAGATTATGAAGACAGTATACTATATTGCCCTTCAGTAATCATTAGATTTAAACAGAGAAGATGGGCGCATCCAACTACCTGATGCAATAGTTCACACTGCACAATTTTTTGCCCCGATTTTCCCTTTAGGACAGTCTTAGAATGTTGGACGTTCTAAGACTGTTGATTGCGATTTCGTAACCGATCATCCTGTAGTGTGTGGTGAGTTACGGTAGATGTTGCCGCTCCGATCTAATTCGTGTTTCGCAAATAAGACAACCGCAGCAGAATTTTTTTAAAAAGCAGGATTGCGACATAAGTAGCATGACGCCATGAACGGTTAGCTTTCACGCGCCCAATTCAGTTTGACTTGATTTGGAAAAAATGGACGGTACTTTGAGTTAAGATAAATAAATAAATAAATAAATAAATAAATAAATAAATAAATAAATAAACATTAATAATACAACGGTCGCACATAATTTTAAAAATTACATATAACTTCTTTTTTTCTCCCCCCAAAAAAATACTGCAAAACAGTTTGCTATTATATACTGTGCTGGGAGTCTCACGAAGTCAAACGTCAACTAACTAAAAATATTTCAGAACATTGTACACAGAAAAGACTGTGTGGTGATTTATTTTACATTACCACGGAGGTGCCAGAAAGATTACTCCAACTCTTAATCCAACCGAAGTCCAACAGATAGATCCAGGGTCGGTTAGTGAGAGCTTGAAATGTCGTCTGACCAGTTTTCGCGCTTCGCAAAGGTTCTTGTTCCCATGATGCAATGCGTAAAATTTAAAATACAGTACAAAATACCTTTTAAAAATAATAACGGAAAATCCCTTCGATTTTCTACTGTACATTTACCGTTTTTTTTTATTTGTTTTTTTTTATATATATAGTCGGTGTTTGGCCGTGACTTACTTGTAGAACCGATCCTGTCCACAAACCTTATCTACCTACAAGGTCAAAAAAATCAGCCACTGTCCACCATGAGAGAGGCTGATGGACAGTCCCAAGCACCAGGTCATCTCTCCATGCAAGGTTTATAACAGTCACTCCAGGATTGCCAATTTTATTTGCTATATTTTGCACACGCCCGCACAAAAAATTTTCAGCAAGTCAGATTTTTAAATATTGGTGATCGGACAGAAAATTTCACAATGTCCCCTATCCATTCTCAGTGTACATTATTTATTTATCCTTCTTCATTTCTATCTTCATCTATCTTCCTCCTTCAATTTTTATCAACTGTATCTTTCTCTGTAATTATCAGGTTTATTTCCTTACCAAGTTCAGACAGTCAGGTTATTAAACCTGGTCAAAACTTTCATTCGGTGATGACTGGATTTAGCTGCGTGTCAGAGCAGGACGCGCTCGAGCTAATTTGTTCAGTTGGCCCTTCGCCATGATTAGGTCATTTCCTCCCGCTGCTGCTAGCTGGAGGCTAAAGCTAGTTCCGCTTTTTTAACGTCACGTTGAGCGCGAGCGAGCTGCGCAGTCGCGTTACTTTTCTGTGACCAGCAGTTTTCTTTCTCTTTGAATCGTTCTGTTTTTTTTTTTTTTGTTTTTTTTTTGTTTTCCACTCACGGAAACCCGTTTCAAAGCTTCACTGACTTTTAGCATCGTTTAAAAATACAAAACAGCCGCGGTGAATGGAGGAGGACTCGGCCTGTGTTTGAATGTTCTCACCGCTTTCAAAACGCGACACGGAGAAGAATCGTTTCTGGCGTTTGTAAAAATGTTCCGATGCTTTAAAGTTAACATCCGTATTCCCTGCTTCTTGCTCAGCCCAGTAAACTCACACCAACTCATCAGTTTTTACCCAAAGCGCAGGGTCTGTGGTCATCGCTGCACCTGCTGAAGAGGTTCGGCCTTCCGCCACCTCTGGGCGGCACCGGATCCAGATCCAGGTTCTGGCGGACCGTAGACACTCGGCTTGAAGAGGGGCGGCCTGCGTGGTTAGCCGCTGGCTGTGTGGCCTGCTCAAACTTCCTCCCGAGGTCTGCCAGCTGGTTCCCATCCAGGTTCCAGGCCCGCGACAGTTCCACACTTGTCCAACCTCAAACACGCTGGAGGGTCAGCTTCGCCAACGCAGTGTCGACTCCATCTATTAAGCAAAGGCTTTGTAGAAATATATTCCCAACAGAATGCCTAAGAAAGTTGCAGTTCCTGAGGCGAAACCCTTTAAGAAAGACTGTGTAATTTACAAATACTTATTACAGTGAGTTTTGACCCAAAAAAAACTTGACATGTGATCGTATAATGGTTTCAATAATACATATTTAAAATGGATTTAATACAATTTGGTCTGTTTTTTTAATAAAGGAAATAAATTAGAAAAATACAGAAAGCAGTCAAAATTAATCATTAAATTACTTAACAGCACCCTCTGTTGGTTCACAGAAAAAACGCTGGAGGGACATCTTCGCCAACGCAGTGTCGACCCCATCTATTAAGCAAAGGCTTTGTAGAAATACATTCCTAACAGAATGCCTAAGAAAGTTTCAGTTCCTGTGGCGAAACCCTTTAAGAAAGACTGTGTAATTTGAATCCTTTCCTCAGTATCATGTAACTCCCTTTCTATTCTGTTCACTATGTTGCCTACCTGATGAATTGCCTGTCTTATCAAATCTGCTCTTATCCAGCTCACTCTCATATTGTTATCATGAAGTTGTATCCTCAGGGCTTCGATTCTTCTTCCTGAATCATTATCACCGGAAATCACACTCAGATTATACATATTGTCATTTACGCTATCGATAGCTTGTCTTCCAAATCTGTTACTATCGCAAGTAGGGAGGCAAAGTTTTGCTCCATTCTTCTCAAAAGTTCAGTTTTGTGATGTACCATTAATGCGTGATGTCACAGATTAATGTAATTGGCTCAGTAGAACAAAAGACCTTTTTCACGCTTCCGGGTTTTAAAGCGGATGTGGGGTTCGATAACTTCCGGTGGCTATAGCGTTAGCATTAAAAGGCTAAGAAAATGGCTCAGTCTCGGCGCAGTTGTTTTTGTTCAGTTGTTCATGTGGTGCAAGACAACAGCCATATCTATCCTACCATAGATATGGCTGGGACCCGGACCAACGGAGGCAGTGGCTCCAAGCGATCCGAAGAGATGAAGGTCCCGAGTTTTGTATAAAGACAGGGAGCACCTTCGTATGTAGCCGCCACTTCACACTGGAGGATTTTGTTAGCGGATCCACCACCAGCCGCCTTAGAAGTGGAGCTGTGCCTTCCCTTTATGCCTGGAATAACTTCACTGCACCAGCAACGAGACAGTCTGCTTTCGAGAGGGCTACGAAACGGCAGCTTGTCCTCTCTCAGAAAGCTAGCCAGGCTGAAGATGCTACTGCAGACCATGACTATGTGGCACATCCACCCGCAGGTAAACGTCAAATTAAGATAATACATTGTATACATTTGCCATGTAAGATAATGACAGTCAAATATAACTATTACTATAATAATTTGATTATTATTATGATCACATAATAATGAAATCATTATTATGAGATTATGTGGTAGTTATGTACCACAATTTTGTAGCGATTAAGTGAATGGCTATAAACATACACGCTCCGACTCAACGTTCTCTGCCTACAAGAACCACACCACTCTGAAAGGGCTGATCGGAGTTGCTCCCTGTGGGTTGGTTACATTTATTTCAGCGTCGTACACAGGCTGCATCTCAGACAAAGAAATAACGAAGGTCAGCGGAATCCTTCCTCTGCTTGAGCTGGGAGATGAAGTCATGGCAGATAAAGGCTTCCTCATTCAAGACCTCCTTCATGAAGTTGGAGCCAAACTCATCATTCCACCATTTAGGCATCCTGGCCAGTTCAGCAAGAAAGAGACAGAGGAGATCCAGACCATTGCTACTGTTTTTTGTATTTTGTTGTTTAAGTTGAATTGCAAGGAAAACAAATCAAGTACAACTTACAATATCTAGTAAAAACAAAAAACCCTTAACTATTTCATATTCTATAATTGTACACCATACATTGATTTAAACTGTGCTGCAAATTAAATAAATCAAATCTAAACAATAGTTGCAAATACTTAAGACAACCTTAAGGAGCATTTTTAAAACATGGGTTACAAGAGAACTGCAGTTCTAACAAATTTTCATAAAATATGCAAATGCTTTTTAAAGAAATTTGCACATCTGTATATGTTTCATGAGTAACAACTATTTACAGTGATTCACACAGCTTGAGATTGGATATCTGAAATGCAAAGGAGCAAAAGGGTAAGTTATACATTTTACAATTCTTATTGCATTGACATGAACACATCAATGAAGGTGTTGAAGTAAAATAAGTCCAGTTTAGATTTCATTTGATCAATGAAAGGCTCATCACGCCACACCCGCTCAACAGTTATTGTTGTTAGCGTGTCCGTGACAAAGTCGCACCATTCCAATCCGCTGATTGCCAGCTGACCCTGTACCTGCCAATAGTATGCGTGTGAATGCCTCAAAATAGCATGGCCATCCTGGACCTTGAGGTGAGCAACCTGAGACACATCATTCTTCATACTGCTTTTTACCTCAACCAGTCCAAACGGGGGTGATTCTGACGGGTCATACACCTTGCCATCTGGAGTTGCACCAAGATATGATGTGTCAGGGCGAACAATGAATCCCACAGAGAGCATGTTGACCCTCCACATCTCACCATAGTTTGCCAGCACCTCAGACTCCATCTGCAGACCACGCTTCATGGCAGCAGTTTGTCTAGTGGACCCCCTGATCATCCAAGATGCCAGTGCTGTGGCAGCAGACTCCTCCTCTGCACTTCCTCTGCAAGCATCAAGGAAACAGCTAGCAGTAAGTCTTGGTGGTCAAAGTTGTACCCAGGCAGGACATCTGGACTGCTCTCTTGTTCTGGCCTCTATTTCATAAGACATTTCCAGTGACACTTGCAGAGACTGAAGATGCATAAGTTGACCGAGTGTGGGCACAAAGCACATATTCTGAAGACTATGCAGCATCAAAGGAAGAGAAGGGAAGTCTGGAGCCATGTGGTGCAGAATGATGCCACCAGAGGACTTCTCAGGTGGGCACTGATAAGACATTGGTGAGCCCTGTGGCACAGGCCCAAATTTGGATGGAACCAGCTCCAAATTTGAAAGACCATCTAGGACAAGAGCCATAAGTGGTTGGGACTCCAGCTGGTGTAGTTTTTCTCCTGATGCCAGGATGTCAGGATCTGGAAGTGGTCCTACAAACATCAGTGACAAAATCATAATAAGTTTTGACAAAGGAAACATAGGTACAAAAACAAACCAAAGGTTATACCTGTGTAAGCTCTGTAAAGTGTGGAGTGCAGATATCTTTTCCCCATAGTTTTGGGCTTCCGCACCATCACCTCACTGATAGGTTCAGGATGTATCCCCTTACAAGAAATACACAGAAAGATGTCAAACTAAAGAACAAATAAAGGATAGGTGGGCAATTTGTTAGGACATAATGGGACTAATATGGCACAGTTTAGATTTTTACCCAACTTGCAAATAAAAATAATTGATTGCAGTTTACCCTGTATTTTTTCATTGGCTACAAAAAAGAAATATTCCAAACAAATTATGAGAGAAATTATATTTGACACAAGTAATATTGAGATTACAACAAATTTTATATGGCAATTATAAAATACAGGTGAGAAAGGAATAAATTGTGTACATAACTATAGTACTGTTTTTTTAAGATCATGTATATGACAGTATATGTAATATAGAATATAATTTAGTATATGTAGTATATTTAGTATATGGTAGGATATGACATACCATGTGACAATGTGTTCCACTCTTTTTTCCTTACCTGTGTTCTTGGTCTGTGCCATCTTTGTAAATCGCTAGTGCAGGCCAGTGCGGGAGGAACAGTTGGCAGCTGGAGTTGAGAGTAGTGTGCAGTCTGGTAAAGAAGTGCAACTACATGATTGCAAAAACCTTTACCAGTTGCACAGCTACAGGAATAATCCAATAATTCAGCCTTGTTGTGTCCATAAGGACAGGAATGAGTTTCTGTTAGGTTGGGGACAGCGGTGACTTGACTTCTTTTCCTTCAATGACCACGTGGGCTCCATCAAAGTGGGCCGATTTTCCTTCCTTCCTGGCTGCCTCAATTAATGGCCACAGTTTTTCTCGCAGAGCCTTGTCAGCTGTGGTGAGATCCTCAGTGAACCTCAGCCTGTTTTCCTTCAGGTATCTGCTGCTCTGGGCCATTTTCCACACCAGGATGTTCTGTTGGTGAAGCGGATCATGGTGGTTCTCGGCGCCCTCTGCTGGTCGTTGAAGCGACCCAGACGATGAGCGATGACAATGTATTTTCTTTCATCTTTACCTGGTTCTCTCCAACAACAGCACAGCAGATGTCGCTAACTTTGGCTCTGATGTTCTCCTGTTTATCCTCTGGGATTCCGTGGAGCCTTAAATCCCATCTACGTTGATATCGCTCCGTTTCGTTAATTCTCATTTCTACTTCAGACAGTTTCTGCAGTGTTTTCGGATATGGAGCTTGCAGCTTTCACGTCAGACTTCAATGTTTCGATTTCCGTAAATATGAAGTCAATCGACTTCTTCAGAGCATCGTTGCTAACGGTGTTACGGGTGACCATATTTTCTAACTTATTAGAGCGATCATTGATTATTTTAGCAATGCTGTCTTGCAATTGACAGAGAGACAAGTCACCTTTTAGTTTCTTTTCCTCTGGTTTAGCAGGAGTATCTGGGTCAGAATCCGGTAGAGGAGACGGATCAGGGCTCTGTCTGTCCAGGGAACCAATACAGTTGTGATCGGAGGCAGGGACAACTGCAGCTGGATCAGATGGGGAGCAAATCCGGGGACCACTGGTTTCAGCCTGTGACGTCGTGTCGTTGTGCAACCCTGTAGTTGTGATTTTAGTTCTTGTTCTTCTTTCTCTTCTTCTTCTTTTTTGTGGCGGTTGGCAAGCAACTTATTGATGTGCCTTACCGCCATCTATTGGAATGGAGTGTGGATCGGGATGCTACATATAAATCCCCCCACCCCAAAAAAAAAAACTAATAATAAAAATAAATAAAACATATCCTTTCTATAAATTTTGTTTTCTTAAGGTAATTTATTAAATAACAAAAATGTGATTTTGGTTTTCCCTCTTCTCTTTCCTTTTAAAGCCGTGCTCCAACCGTTGCATCACAGTAAACGTTGGGTTCTGTTAGATAACCGTTGAACTCAGAAGTTAGCTTGTTAGCTGCTAGCCTTTTCTCGTTCTCGAACGCAGTCTTAGCAAAAATGTCACTCTTGATCAGGTTGAGTAGAGCAAAAAACAGAAGTTATAAAGATTCCTAGATCAAAAAGAGGGCATAATGTTGGTAAGGAGGAGTTAAGAGTGAAATCTGTGTCACAGCTTTATCTCGCAGCGACTGGTCCGGTCGCCATCTTGGTCCGACTCCCACTTCTTTGCTTATTCTAAGTAAGACATTGACACTAACTTGACACACGATATGGCTGACTTGAATGAAATACTGAATTTACCAAGAGATATGTTAAGGACATTAGACACGATGGATTCTTCTGATAATAGAGTAGCAAGTTTGAAACGTCAAATTGAATCTGTGGTACAGCTAGTACACAGAACAGCATTACATCTTCAAGAGACATTAAAGGAAGGAAGCTCTCGTCCAAACGATATCGTCCGAAGGGAATTTGAGTATGTTAAACGTTTGTTCAACACGTTTATTCTGGACCACCGAAGAAACATGTTTTTCCTATGGAGTTTAGGAATAATATTTTCACTAAGTGTTTTGGTCTACACAGCAAGATACCATTGAATCAAACTCACTTAAGGTCAGTACACTCTTCAGCTAAGCTGTAAATTAACTTTTAGCTCTCTGTTCAACGAGGCAAGCTCAACCAGATATCTATCTATCTATCTATCTATCTATCTATCTATCTATCTATCTATCTATCTATCTATCTATCTATCTATCTATCT
>CAEFZX010024834.1:0-16174 GCA_903066825.1 Alfaro cultratus | reverse complement strand
ATCTATCTATCTATCTATCTATCTATCTATCTATCTATCTATCTATCTATCTATCTATCTATCTATCTATCTAAGCTGATAGCTGATCTGTGTTTTTCTGTGTGTTTATTTTGAGTTTTCTGTTGTCCCTGAGTCTCCCTGTTGTCCTGTCCTCCCCTGGATTGTTCCCAGGTGTGTCTCGTTCCCTGATTACCTCTCGTGTATTTAGTGTCACCTGTGTCTCTGTTGGGTCCTTGTCTTATTCTGTCAAAGCTGTCGTCAGTTGTATGTGTCTATTCAGTCCATTCGAATAGTCCTCAAATGGATAGTCCATTCGAGGACTATTTGAATGGACTAATCTCTCAGGATTAAACTCCAAGAACTTCTAACAGACATGAAAAGGGCACAGATGAGGATGGATCAACAGTCTGGAGAGAGGGACGACCTTTGGGACGAACTGGACCATCTGAATAGCCAACATGAGAGAGATTCTCAAGTAATCCAGGACATAAGCAGGGAGAACATGGATTTAATGATGGAAAATGCCCTGCTTAGAGAAAGACTGGCTGAACGAGAACAGGAGGAGAACCAGGAACCACAATCAGTTCTGAGAAAACTTGGTAAGAGGATATGTACCGTTTTAAAGACAATGTACCAGACGGGAACACTGAGGTACTGGGTGCCATCATGGATCTTCTACCGATCCTGGATCTTCTTTTACCGTGGCATCCTAGAAGTGCTGTTTTAAACAGCGGGAGCTGTTGTTTAAAAAATAAGCAATGACAAAATTGTAAACTAAATAAATAAAGAAGGTCTTCTGACCTCGTTTATTGTTATTTTAAACCCCAAGAGAATCGGTCTTTTTCCAACTTCTCTCACTTAATCCTGACAAATAAAAGTAAATCACCAAACACAGTTTTCCAACACGTAGTGTGTATTTATAATTTAGCAAAACAAAAACAACCCATTAATCAAAAATAATAAAAACACTTTTGTCTTCAAATGTGAGAATTGGTATGCGTTATTAGAAGGGGGAAACAGCCTGTGGATTTTCTTTATGTGACACAGCTTTTGGAGCTGAGATTTGTTAAGCTTTGTGGGTTGTAGATGGTTCTGTGAACGTCTTTGTTGAAAATGGGGCATTTTCCTTTGGGCAGGGAATGATGAGGACGGACTCATAACTGAATGCAAATGCATGTTCGCTGAGAAACCTTCAGCTCGATGGGAAAACCCATGACTCAGCATTTCTGGAAGACAACACAATGTTTGTTTCTTTCGTTAACTTCTTCACCCGCGATTCTGTATTTACATTTTGTAATTTGTGTGGTAGTTAAAGTCACTAAAATGTCTGTTAACCTTTGAAATTGTTGTCTTTTGAGCCTACTGGGACATATTGCTTCTTTTTAAGCCTTTTCCTTTTCAGCTGGGTTGTGTATTGCTCAATTCCATGTCCTTAATTTGAGAAATAAGGGAAAAATTAAGTAGAAGGCAAACATGAGGGAGTTGAATGGTGACGACGTTGAACCACAGAACTCAGGAATCAAAATGTAACTCGAAGTTTGGCCAAGAAATAATGAACGGTGAATCAAATATGGCTACTTTGGAAAAAAAAAACAACAACCATACATGGTGATTTACTCAGTGAGGTGGACAAACCACAAACCGTTCAAATCTGAACCACATTTTCCCCATAGAGGAGTTTTGGAAACAGCATGGCTCTACATGGAAAAAAGGATATTTTTTCCATGTAACTGTAAATATGAGACAAAAACTCACATTTTGAACCTAGATTGTGAAAAGACAAATTTTATTTGATTTTAGGACCCAACACTATTTTGTCCTGTCAATAAAAACAGCTGTATGACTTAGTATCCTCTCTTTTTTTTTTTTTTTTTTTTTGTAAAAATCAAATTCAGCTATGTTTTCCTTTAACAGCCATTCAGTAGCAGTTTGCTGCTAATATTTTTTAATTTCAGTTAAGAAAAACTTTTTTGTGTGTAAGCTTACAGGCAGTAATTAAACTTCGTAAGCTGTTTGGTTTTCACAGCAAGTGTGTGTGGGTTTTACTAAAGTGACTGTGTCAAAATAAATCCCTTTGACTGATAGAAGTACAAAGGTAGGTGTGTGTGTGTGTGTGTGTGAATATCTTCTTGCTACACCTGACTTTGAAACCTTGAAGCAATGTGCAGGTGTTTGATTCTTCCCAGTTGACACATTTCTAGGCTGACATGGTCAGTATTTGTGTTCAGCTAGTATTCTTTATGGGTGAAACTTCTAAAAAAAAAAAAGGAAAATAAAAAACATAAAAACAGGTTGTTATAAAGACTTACAGGTAAACTTAAAGAGAAGCAAAAATCTTTACTTATATTAAATAGAAATTTTGTTCTTTTTAAATTCACGTTTTTGTCTTTCAAAGCTAAAAGGCAAAAATCAACCATATATGCTTGACATTTATATAATTGAAATGAATATCATTTTTGTCATTTTTCAACAGTAAAATCTCCACCAGATTCACAGGGGGTGGCTGAGGAACCACAAGGTGAACACCTCGCATCTTGGCTTTACTGCAATCCAAACACACTCTTCCTTCTCTCTGTTGTTTCGTCCCGTGGAGGTGGGACCAAGCTGGTGACTAACTGGCTGAGCTGCATGGTGGAGACTCCACTTTGCACACACGGGTCAGAGGTGAGGTTTCCTCTCTTTGCTCTGGCGTCCCGTGTAAACTCGCTAATCCTTCCTGTGTCTCTCACTGCCTCGCACGTTTCTTGATATCAGGTGAGTCAATGCACTTTGCATGTTTGTTTTGATCTGAAGGTACAGATTTTTTATTTTATTTCAGATTTTTTTTAAAAATTCTCCTGTAGGAACTGAACCGTCTAATATCACCTGCACACTTTCATTTGCATTAAGAGGAAGTAAATAAAACACAGCGTTCAGTGTTGAATATCCGACTGAATAGCTTTTTAAGTCCAACCTCAAAAGGAGGCTCACTTCCTTTCTCTTCCTGTCGCAGATGGACAAACTGTAGTAAGGGTAACTATTCTTAAGCAATGTATAGAAAATGTTCCATTGCAAAGGATGTATAGAAAGGCATGATGCCACACCTTAACTACATCTGTCTGCTGTTGGTGTGGACTTCTTAAGATGTGCTTTATCAGCACTGCTTCTGGTCAGGATATGGTTAGACATTTCATAAATAGAACAAGACAGGTTATTGTTCAGTGAACCTCCACTGGGTTTCATCTAAGACTCTTAACTCAGAAACAAGCTCTAGAACAAGTAAGTTCTGCAAGTTCTGATCTTGTTCAAATCGAGATCAGGGTACTTCACTGATCTTGATTTGAGCATTGTTTCCGCTCGATGCCATTTGCTGCATTATAATCTAGCTTTGCCAGAGCACAGTTTGTTCAGCTGTGTGATAAATCCGGCAGGCAGAAATCTCTTAGAGCATCTCACCGCAGTGTGCTGTGGTTTTTCAGACCACTCTCTCAAATGAAAGAGTCCTGAGCAGAAGATGGCTTCTGAAAACAGGAAGGAAACACAAAGTGCTAAACATCTAAAGATGAGAATATTAGTGATAAACACGCCACCACCAAACTGCGGGTTGCAAAATGCAGGGCAGATGATGGGGTATGGATGTTTTAAACAAGCAACTGTGAGTGACGTCTGTCTGCCAGAGAGAGAAATCAAACAACTTTAGAAGGGAGACAAACTCCTGAATATCACAGATTTTACCAACCATTCATAATCCCTCATTCAGTTAAAGTAAAAGTGACACTTTATTTGAAGGGCTGTGCATAAGACTGTCATGACACTGTCATAAATATGACATAACACTTGTTATGAACATGGAAGAGTCTTTATGAGTGTCCATGACTGTTGTCATTCAGTAAATAGTGACAATTTTTTTAATGGTTTTATTGGCTCCAGTGGCCTTTATTTGAAAGTGGTCTGACAGGAAAGTCAGTACCTGGGTCGTTCGTTGCCACCACAGTACCCCCAATAATGGCACTTTTAATGCGAAATTGCTTTAAAAGTTGCATTAAAAGTGCCAACTTTGCATTAAAGTGTATAAATTTAGCATAAACTGCAAAGTTGGCAGTTTAATGTAATTTTTAAAGCAACTTTGCACTAAAAGTGTCTTTACTTACCGAATTACACTTCTTGACGACAGTCATAGACATTCATAAAGACTCCTTCATGTTCATAACAGATTCTGTTATATTTATGACAGTGTCATATCAGTCTTATGAGCACCCTTTCAAATAAAGTGTTACTGATTATTGTTATTACTACTATTATTACTACTTCCTTATAAATAATTTCTTGAAGACAGAAAGTTCCGTGACCTCAGAAGGGTTTTTATTCAGTCCCTATAAAAAGGAATTCACTCCCTTTGGGTGTTTACCTTTTTTATTTCTTTTACAAATCATACATAATCAACAAAATATTTTTTTATTAAACAAAGGAAATGTCAAAGTGAAAACTGATTTGTACAAAGTGATGGTGATTAAATAAAACGGTTGATGACTTATCCAGCACCAGAAGCTTCTTGATGACTTCCACTCTGTTACTGATGTTGTGCTTTTTGTAACTAACTGCTTTAACTGTATGATTGTAAAAGAGATCTTTGATCTCGAAGAGTTTTATCCTGTTTAATTGCCTTTAAAATACTGTTGTTAGTTTATAAACCACTAAACAGCTTAGCACCAAAATACATGTTGTTGTTATCCAGACCTCTCAAGTCTTCTAGTCTTGGGGGTGCAAAGCAGAACCAGAACTAAACATGTGCAAGCAGCATTCAGCATCTATGCGCCACAAATCTCAAACAAACCTCCAGAAAACTGCAAAACAGCTGAAACACCAGCTCCCATAAATCAAGGCTTAAAACCCTTTGACTAGCAGTAACCAGAACATCGATCAACATATTTGGTGTGTATTTGCGTGATGATTTTGATTATTGCTTTATGTCTATGAGGTTTATTATGATTTAAAGCTTTTTGAATTTCTTTGTTGCTGAAATGTGCGGTACGAATCCACTTGACTTGGTGCTTGTCTCCAGTGGTGCAAGAGGCAAGGCACAGCCTGGACAAGGTGTGCCTGTTTGTCCTACGTATAGACGGATATACATAGGAATAGGACAAACACTAATTCCACTCTCACTCAGCTTAGAGTTTAGTGAGTTAACAATCATGTTTAGGTCTTTGGGAGGAAGCTGGAACCCATCCATACACCGGAAGAACATGCAGAAAGAACCCAGAGTGTAAGGTCCTTCTTGCTGCAAGACAAGAGAGCATAATCATAATCTGATCAACACAGTCAAAGTTGGAGATCTTACACTGTAATTAGAGAAGTGAAATGGCGTTGAGCAATTTAGATGACCAAGTCAGCATGAAGACGCGATTCAATGTCCTCATGGCTGTGGTTATAGAAAGTTGTTGGGGTTTATCAAACTGCCCACTCAAGCATTTCTTTGCTTTCTTTTTAACACGTTTTGTGGTTCTGTGGGCTTTCTAACCACAGAGGACCGAAAGGAAGCAGACAGAAATAAAGAGGGGGAAGGGGTTTCAAGTATTTTTCTGCACTAAATAAAGACAAAGACCAAACAATCTCTAGACAAAGACATAGAGGTTTCTCTATGCCTGTCAGAAATATTCTATGCTCTATACCTAACATTTCTGTCAGGCATAGAAATCTTTGTCTTTATTATCTGCTACAGGTGAACAATCCTTCTCTTTTTTAGACAGTGTACTTTAAAAGGGCTCTACAGTCATTTCTGGCGTTGGCCGTTGATCTCTACGGTCAGGGATGTGAGACAACGGTTCATTATCAGACTTGATGTGGGAGTTTTAGCTTTGTTCAGGGTGTGTGTAGTTCAAACAGGGCAAGTTGGAAGTTTGTTTTGTTATGAGTTGGAAAGTTGATCTCAGAGATAATTAGTAATCAGTTCAGTAAAAATAAAAATACATTTTCCACACTTCCCAGCAGCCGCTGCTCCGGCTCCTTGACGAGGACGAGCAGGCAGTTTAAGCAGCGGGTTGGGTAGGAGGCTTTATGTAATTTCCAGGGACATAGTGTCGTTTTATAGCACAGTCAAGTAAATATGTTACCTTCAGTTGCTTCGAAAAAGGTGTGTTAATCCAAAATAACTTAAATGTAATTTGACTTCCCATCATAGCCGTATCTGATGCCTTGATGTTGACCTACACTTTCCAAAACTCGCCGTTGTGCATGTCAACACGACAATGCTTCTCCACGATGTTGCTCACAACTGTTATTAGGAGCGTCGGACTGAGAAGCAATTTCTACAACAAGCTCAGCAGACGTGTTTGCTAACTGCTGCTGCCGCTAGTCTGACGGGGCGAGAGGCGCTCTCTGGGGTTCAGCTGGGGACTGAGGGTTGACGGCAAAGCTTTGTGTGTTCTCGTTGATCCTTGTTTCTCATAAAGTTTATTTCACACTCCACGTGCATGTGAACCTGCCCTGGGCTCTGAAGAAAGAGGAAACCACATCAAGCCTGTCACCGCTTTGGTTGAGATCTACATGTTTTTCCAGTACATCTGCGGATTTCCCCCAGGTGCTTCTGTTTCCTCCCACAAACTGATCTGTGCTTTTTTTTTCCCACAAAAAAAAGAAAAAAGAAATTACCAATTCATTGTCACCAAGTTAACTGGTGATTATGGATATTGCCTCTCATCATTTGCTGAGTGTGTGTCACAGTTTGCAATGTGTCATTGTTCATGATCTCTTCTAGATTTAAGACAGGTTTACCATTTTTTAAGAAGGGCTGACATTTAAGACATAGCTCCTGCTAGCCTCTGTAATGTCTTAAAGGATCCCTTTAAAATAATAATAATAAAAAAAATTACGACTGTTCTTTAGAACCTAAACATCGGTTCAGAGAAAGAAAAACAACATGAGTGTGAAACCACAGGAACCTCCTCATCCACTTTACATGCAGCGCAGCTTAACCACACGTGTTTTCCACCTGCCTCTTTAACTGTGGACTCTCCTGAAGTTTGAGCGCAGTGCGTACCTTGTTTAGATTGATTTCCCCTCTCTGTACTCTCCCAACAGTGGTTTCACACAGCTTTCTGTATCAACGTCTTTTTTTCTTCTTCTTTGTATCAGCTTCAGTTTGACTGACTCTTGCCAACCTGTCCACGTTTTTAAACCTCCAGTTTTATGTCTTTTGACCTACTGACTTTCATGCTGATATTTCTGTGAGGTTGTATTGAAAAATAAATGTCTATCAGTCCTCCTGAAGTTCCCAGGGAGGCAAAACTGCTAAGAAAAAAAAATCCCATTTGCATCTCCAGACACTCACTATTGCCCTCCACTGTAGTTTAAACCTGATCAGAGATCAATTCTCATGTTTGCTTTCATGGGATAATTTCATGTGATTTTAACATTTTACTTACTTTGTTTAGATTTTTTTCTCAAAAGTCTCTTTGCACATTTTCCTCAGCCGCTTTGGTGCATTTCTAAGACCAGAATTGACATTCCCTAAACTACTAGTTCAACCTTCAAATCACTGTGTCACTTGTACAAGTAATTATGTACAATTCTCTGCTTTTTCCTACATTTTCAATTGCTTAAGTCATATTGATCAAAATGAGCTGTACTCTGTTGAATAGTTGTAACCTCCACAATATTTAAACATAAATTGTGTGTCCTAACATGCAAAATTTCTAGACCAATGTTAGGACATTGGTCTAGACATTTCCATTAGACAATTTTTTTTTCTTTTCTGAATTAGTAAATTGCTCCCAGGCAAATCTTGACTTTCTACAAAGTAGGTAACTGTGTGAGACATTTAATCAGCCCAAAGGTCCATCTCATGAACCATTAACTGGCAAGTATATAGGATATATGTAGTTATAAAACAGCATGTTGTTACATTTTTGGTAAGGACAATGATTTGAATGGCGTCAACAGCCAGAGAGAAGAAGAAGAAGATTGAGACTGCAGCCAAGGAATTAGGAGGCAAAACAGAGGAAGAGGAGCAAGGCCGAAGACAAATTCCAGTTTCCATTGCTCTCACATCATCAGGCAATGGCTTTCAACCCACGACAGGATGCCGATGGAGCTTCTCTCGTGCTCCATCGAGAATGAGGAATCGTGCTGTTCCTCATTCTGAAAAGACTATATCAACAGAGAGCAATGTCTACTGAGACTTTGTGGAGGCGAAGGAAGACTTCACTAAGGAGATTGTCCTACGTTCCCATTTCTACTTTAGTTTTCTTTCTTCACCTCTCTAGTGCTGTCTTCGTTTTTGAATTGCCATGGCATGGTCTGTCAACAAATTACAGCAAAAGCGTGAATGTTTTCCAATCTCTTGCCTTTGGTCGCCCACAATTATAATTTATAATATTTGTCATCAAAAGCTTAACCATAGTTTAAGCTTTTGTCAATGTAACAGGGCATCTTTACACTGGAGGTTTGTGTCCTCCAGTGTTGAGACCCACTGGCTGGCACAACATGTTCAGATTGCTGCTGTAATCCATAAGACACAGTCATTTATGTGTTTCTGTTTATTTTCAGCAATGGGCCCAAGTTCATCGCTGGAAAGCTTTTTGTTGTTCCTCTGGATTTCAGGGATCTGTGGTGGACTGGCCCAGGCTGAGCTCATGAAAAAAGGTTGGCTTTGTTTTCTATCTTGTGATAAACATATGAATGAATATAGGAGATCATCAGTTCTGGATCTGATTTGTCAACAACCTCTACTAGTCATATGTAAGCATTTCACTGCCCTCTTGTGGACAAAATTGCAACATCATCCACACATCTCTCAAAAGCAACAATAAATAAATGTATTATTGACATTGCAGCAATCACACCTGTCATATACTTTCAGCTATTTGCAGGTTTCATTTTTGGTGATCGATTTTTGAGGATGGGAGATCTCTTTACCATCACCCTAATCTTTTGCTCTCTTGAGATATTATCTATCAGATTAAAGTTGGGAACACAATTTTAAAATATCCACCTAATCAAGGCAACTACAGCATTGCTTTCAAATAAAGTTGACAGAAAGGATGTATGTGCTCTGTTGCTCACTAACAATGCAAGTGTGTTTAATACAAGCATGTTTAAAGTTATAGTTGATGTTTGAATCATACCTGATAAGACTTTTTAATGGCTAAAAATATTATTTGAGCATCTTTGACAGAGACTTTCACAGTCAGTGTTTTGTTGAATCCAGAACAAAATTAAAAGTGACATCACACATTGAAGTTTACAGCATGAGCTTTCTGATGAAGGGACACGATGTGAAGCTCATTTTAGCAGCTAAATTTGACAGAAAGTCGAGAGCTGAACACCTACTGGATATAAATAATGTGACATGCGTTGCAGATAACTGCACCAACTACGAGCTCGTGATTGAACGGGTGTTCTCTGTCCCCGGGGACGCGGCCATGCTGAACAGCACCCTGCTGTGTCCGGACGTCTTTGACTTCACCGCCGTCCCGTTCAACATCACCTGGTTCAGTTCAAAGACGGGACAGGAGATGAGAAATGAGACGGGTCGGATTCTGGTGCTCCAGGAGACGCTTTGGTTCCTCAACACCTCTATGGATGACGATGGGGAATACCTCACCGTAGTGCGGTAAGAGACTGTCTGAAGGCAAAGTCATTACAACTGCTAATCATAGAGTTGTATGTATTCCACTACTTATCAGAAAACTAATATTGGTACCACTTTGCAATAAGGCTCCCCTTATAGCTAATAAATAACTTATAGATATGTTATCAATTCATCTAGAAACACTTTATAAGTGATTAACTGTTTATTGTTCATTAATTAAGGGTGAGAAGGAGACTACATGCTAAAAGATTCTGCTTACAAATGCTTATTGTGTTTACAAGGTAGTCTTATATGTTTACTAGTATAATAACTCTTGATAAAATACACATTTGGCTCACTATTTGGCAAGAAACCTGATGATTTTGTCTCCTTCTCAACCTTAATACATAATAAACAATTTATAATTTATAATAATTTATTAAGTGTTTAGAGTTGAATTATTATCATCTGTACAGGGAGCCTTATTGTAAAGTGGTACCCTGTTGAATGCAAGGCAGCTTAGTATCAACAAAGATGTCAAAATTTGTTAATGTTGGAATAAAATGTTGCTAAATTAAGACTAGAAATACTTCATAAGGGTAAATATGCGTCATACCAGCAGCTGTGTTTTATATGAATTATTTTAGCATGTCAGTTTTAACTCTACAAGATTAATACCACATCGAACAGTTTTGCATACCGGTACTTGATTTGTGGTTTAGCACTCCACAGACGGTTTGGTTATTCTGAATATTTTCCATAGCAGAAATTGTGGACATATCACAAAGGATCGTTTCTCCTCATTGGGAAGTTAGAACTGGAAGAAAAGGCTTCTGTTAGCCTCAACGTGACATCAAGGTTTGTCACTTTTCCCCCCAAATTATCGGAAGAAGAGCTCAATGGGGATCTGAACCTAAGAGACGCAAAGCTTCCCTCAGCATCTTTCTAACCACAGCTTCCTGTTTGACCTACTTAATGTTTTCTAGCACTCTGGCATGACTTACAGTAAAAACAGGCCTCTGACTGCAGTTTAAAAAAAAACTAAAACTAAAATTAAATCTTCTCTTTGTGGAGAAACTATCAAGTAGTATAAAAGAAAACTCGTAAAAAAAAAAAAAGAAAAGCTAACGAAAATCCAGAAATTACATTTGAGATGGACAAACACATTTCTACTGCGCTAAAGACGTCATGCTAAACTCATTGGTTTGTCTTTCCATGCAGGACTCCTTCTCAGTGCTACATGCAGGCCGCTAAGCTGGTGATGGATCGGCCAGTTGCAGGAGAGTGTGGAAGGCCAAGAAACCTTTCTCAAGATATGATGGAAGACCTGTCATGCCCTCTGAGAGATTATATTCACAAACTGAAGATCTACGGCATTGACTTCTCTGTTAATTGGTACAAAGTGAGTGGCATGAAATTCAATACATTGAGCTAGAGAATACAATGCTTCTGTTCTTTATCAAGATCAGATTAACACCAGTTAATTGTCCTTGATTAGCTTTCTGTATATTGAGATGTTTTTAATGCTTAGATAAATATTAATCCTTAAAAAGTTCAGAATTTCTGAAGTGTTGTCCTGTTGAGAGGTCATGTATGGTAAATTTTTTACTGTCAGAGGGTGATTTGGACAAAAACAAGGATTTTGCCACAATCCTTAGACCTGTCACGATAACAAATTTTGCTGGCCGATTAGTTGTCGGAGAAATTATTGTGATAAACGATAATATTGTCATCTTTTTTACTAACTGTTTTTTTTTGTTTTTCCATTTTGCGTCCTCCATCTTCAGGTGTATTTTTGCTCCGCGGTTCTGACCGGAGAGCTCAGCGATTAAAGAGCTACAGTTCTTATTTGAAACAGTAGATAGCGCTGCGGATAAAACCAGAATATATTCAGCAGGTTTTTGCTCAACTGCCTGAAACATTAAAAGTTTATTCTGCTTTAATCCCTGACTGTTAGAAAATAAAGTCGACTGGTTAAGATTGGACAAAGATTTATCCCCCCGTTTAAAATGCAAACGATCATGGCCTTTTTTTTAAATTGTCAAAATATTAAATCAAATTGACGTTTTATAGTGGAAATCTTTGTGAATATATATATTTTTGTCTTCCAACTCAGGGGTGTGTCCTGATATCGAACACATCAGGCAGTCGTAGCATCAGGGAAAGGACCTTCCACATGGTAAAAGTTGAAGGCAGTGGCGCATACACCTGCACTCTGACCTTTAACCTGGATGGCGCAACAAGATCTGTGTCAGAGACCATTAATGTGACGAACACAGGTCAGTTCAGATTCAACAGCAAAAATGTTTTATACAACCAACTTTGGAACTTTTTTTTTTTTTAATAACACACAAAAAGGGAAAAAGTGGAGTTAAAAATTAATGCAGGGACTTTTTCCTAAGACATTTAAAAAGCTGGGACCATTACAATCATGTGTTGCAGAAAGGTAGCAACGTAATATAATAGTGTGCGGTTGTTTTGCTCCTCTTGATTGAGTGTTGGTGACAACAAGTTCTCAATCTACTCACCTGGATAACTAAAACATTAAAAAAGTCCCAGTCAGAATCATGTTGTTGATATATGAAAAGAAGATTTAAAGGCCATTCTCCATCCAGTCTGAGGTTGAGATATTGAGTAAAGACAACAGGTGAAAATTTCATCATTGTTTTAGTTTCACTTTGTTTTATTTGACTTTTGAAGGAAAAACTAATGTGGAAATAAATGGTTACTGTAAGCATTGGTTAAATAAACATAAATAAAAGGCAAACAAAATTATATCCTCCACTTATTTTCTTTACTCATGTGTTTGCCAGGGACTGTAGTTTGTATTAAAACGGCAAGCAAACACAAAGAATAAACTGTTGGAGAAATCTTTGGCTAAACCTAGAACAAAACCACAAGTAACACCAGAAAATAAATAAATATATATATATATATATATATATATATATATATATATATATATATATATATTTTTTTTTTTTTTTAACAGTGAATCACGTCCTGCCTCCACAAATCCATGAACCGGAAAATGAAACTATAAAGGCAGCAAAAGGTGAGGTCTCCTTTTAGACTTTCCTTGTCAGAAAAAATGTCTCTCAGTTTGAAATATTTAGTATTTATTACTGATCCAGTCTTACAAGCCGGGTTGTTTAGCACAAATAACCCAATTTTTAATCGGTGTCATTTTCACTACATATGCGGATGTAAGTCACAACACTTTCCAGACCTACATAAAACTCTTGAGATGAGCACTATCTACGAAACGCCTGGCAATCAGAGTAGCAATGTCATTTATTCACATTTTTTCTAACCTGACAAGGAAAAAAGGCTGGTGCATTTGATGATTCAGTATTTAAAAGAGGCTCATCACACCAGAAATCAGTTTAAATAAGTTTTATTTATGACTATCCATGCAGTGTTTGCTTCACGTGTGGAAAGACTCCTCAAGCATTTCAGTATATCTTAAGAAAGCATATATGCATGCTGAGTTGCTTTAGGTTGCATCTAATTCAATGATAGTTGGCTCTGCATCTTCAGGCATTCAAACCTATTGAAGTAGACATTTGCAGTTTTAAGTTGCCAAATAAAAAAACAACTATTTTGGACGAACCTCTGCTCTGGCTCAGCAAATACATCCTGGCTTTAAAGATTTGTAATTTATTCTTCCTTTATTTCACAAAGAGGTGAATGGAAAAAAAAAAAAAAAAGAATTAAAATACATCGATGGTTTGTCTCAGCAAGTACATTTATGCTGAGATCTGTAATTTCTTCTTTTTTTTGCTTTTAGGGTTGAGTTTTATGAAGAGGTGTCTGGTGTTTGTGCCCAGTGCTGCGCAATATGTTTCCCTCATTTGGTTGGCCGAAAATAAGGTTGTGTTTGATTCTCAGCCGTCTGAACGCATCTACACATCAAAGCGGTGGTTAGTACATTTAAATTAACTTCTGCTTGTGGAAAAACAAAGCAACTTGTTAAAGTCTATGCTTTCGACAATTTAACTTTCAAAAGTTCGTGGCCCCAAGATGAACCAAAGGGTGAGTGGTCAGAACGGCAGCTTCTCTTCTCTGAACTGAGGGAGGAGGATTTCTACCTCAACTACACCTGCAGGGTCTACACCACCCAAGGCAGTAAAGATGGATACTTTACTTTGCTGCCAACAGGTAAAGCTTGAGCGCATAAACTGTATTGCTTTGATTTTGTCGTGCCAAATCTTAAAAGTTTAATAGCTTATAAAACCGTTTCTTCATTGACTCGGTGTTTAAAGAACATTTGTGTTTCTGTTTTGCTTTTGATCTTAAAAGACAGAATAAAGATTACGTAATACTTTATATATGTCTTGTTAAGAACTTTTGCTCTGTTTAAGATTTGGATTTGACCACATATGAGGTGTTTTAGATTTTGAACTACAGACAGCCAACCCAGATACATCAAAGTAGAGAAAAAGCCCTTTAGGTTTCTGAATCAGCAGACAACTACTCACCCACCATATGTGGCAGTACTTTCTGACACAGCATAGACAAATACCTTCTCTCCACTGACTGGATTACAAATACAGAATAGAACGAGGAAAGGAAGTTGTTGCTGCTCTAGTCTCCGTTTATCCTTCTCTCTGGACGAGCGGAGAACGATGGATGGACAGACATTGGCACCCTGGTGCCTTTACCCAAAACCACCGCTAATAACACGTAGAAGTTCATCTTTAACAGAAAGAGATCTGTTGAAATCACCTCTTCATATTCCAACCACTATATTACCCTCATTTTCGTAATTATGGGTCATAAAAATGTCATTTTGTGGCCCTGCACACGTTCCGACAGCCTCATTGTTATGGCCTGAGATTTATTTCCCCTCAGGTTTTCAGCATGACAAAAACGCTGACAAAGAAAACAAAACATTGACGTTAGCGCTTGCTCGCGCTTTTCAAACGTTAATTCTAGTTGCCTTTGAACCCCTGATGGACTTCCCCCTCTTTAGCTCTGACTTCCTGTTCTGGTGTCTCAAGTTAAAAATGAGATGCACAAGTGGCTTTGCACTAATAAAGCTTGTTATGACAGAGCGTTATCCAGCTAGAGCCTTAGCCTTGGAGGCATCGATGAAGTAGAAGCAAAAGATTGTTGCTTAAAAAAAATGTAAGGACTAAAATTGCAAACAATTTTTTTTTTTTTGTAGCTTTTAATTCAGTTTGATTCAGAGGAGGATTTATAAGCAAAATCTGCCTAAAACTGTTTTCTCAATGTAAATGGATTTTAATCTGGTATGTGATTTCTTATTTCAACAGATCCGAACATCATCCTTCCCATCAGATTAGTGTTTGGTGGAGTGATTGTTCTCTTCTTCATCAGCGTCACCGTCTACCACGTCTTCAGGATAGACATTGTGCTGTGCTTCAGGAGAGCGTTTCCAGTCCTTTATACAAATAAAGGTAACACTTTACATCAGAGATGGAGCTAAAATGTGCTGTGGATACTACGACGCTTGAAAAGCGATCGCAAATTGGAATAAAATGGAAACACATGATCAACAGCCTTTCAAAACTATATCTGTTTTAAAAAAAGAAAAATAACAGATACAGTAGCTGCAGCGTACAGTGTACCCACACATTATTCCAAAGTCACAGAATCTCAAAGTTTTATCTTGCGTTTCACCACATCTTCATACAGTGCAAGAAACGGAGGAAGCACACAAACCACAGGGCCTGCCTGCACTGTTTGTTTCAGATAAAATGTCACCCGCCTCTCATTCAAAGGGGCCGCAGGCGCTTTTTTAACCGACACAACGTCAGCGCTACGCAGAGCGCGTCCAACATGAAAAACTCCTGGATGCAAAAATGACTCACGGCAAACATCCACAGGACAGTCTTTGCTTAAACTGGATTCATGATGTTTTTTTAATGACTGCTAGCTATTTTTTTAGCTGGTTATTGTTTTCAGCCATTCCCCAGAAAACAAATATTGAAGTGATCTTGTATTGTCTGAGTTCAGACGGCAACCTTGTTGTGCATCTAAGGAGAACTTTTCACTTTTAGATCTTGATGGCAAGCTCTATGATGCTTATGTGGCATACCCCAATCCTGGTGCCTCTGGGTTCAGTGAAGAANAGTGTTGGAACAGGCCTGTGGCTACAAACTGTTCATAGCGGGCCGGGACTGCCTGCCGGGGCAGGGTAAGTCTCCCACAGGGGGAAGTTAGCTTCTAAGGGAAAAACTTGTCGCTTCCTGTATCGTCATAATTAAATGATCTGATCTCTATGCACCTGCCTTTTTAATGTTTGTATTTTGGGTCCTAAACAAACATTATGTTATTTTGTGTAGAATGTAGAAGTAGCTGGTCAGAAGAGGCCAAAATTAAACTCTTTGGTCTACAGTGAAACATGGTGGTGACACCATGTTGCGTTGTCTTTGGATAGGGCTAAATAAAAGGCAGTATTAAAGTAAATGTTAGACCAGGACATGGAGTCAACTTACAGCAGTACATTGATACCAAAAATACAGCTAGTGCTACAAAGAGAAATGGTTTACATGAAGCATCCTATTCTCCACTTTCCCTTCACGGTTTTTCATCTTTCTCTATGCTTTCTGTCTTCCTGCAGCCATTGTGAACTCTGTGGATGAGAACCTTCAGGCTAGT
>CAEFZX010024829.1:0-28868 GCA_903066825.1 Alfaro cultratus | reverse complement strand
AAGCGAAGCTCTTGATTTACCGGTCGATCTACGTTCCCACCCTCATCTATGGTCATGAGCTTTGGGTCATGACCGAAAGAACGAGATTGGAGATACAAGCGGCTGAAATGGGTTTTCTCCGTAGGGTGGCTGGGCTCTCCCTTAGAGATAGGGTGAGAAGCTTAATCATCAGGGAGGGACTCAGAGTAGAGCCGCTGCTCCTCCACGTCGAGAGGAGCCAGTTGAGGCTCGAGAATCTGGTCAGGATGCGTCCTGGACGCCTCCCTGGTGAGGAGTTCACGTCCCACCGGGAGGAGAGAAAGACCCAGGACACGCTGTTCTTCTTTTGCTTTGTTTGCGTTTGTTTTAAATTTATTTTGTTTGTATATAACTTTGTTTATTCTTTTATGACTAGGCTAAATACTACTACTGCCATTTAATGTTGATGTTCATTAGAATTTAAAGTTTATTCATATTTGAGAACATGTTCTTGCATTATTACATCACATAAAAATGGTCGCGACAACTTCTGGGACATTTTATGGTTTCGACTCAAACCGAACGGCGTTCCTGTCCTGATGCCCGTCTCGCTTTTCCTCACCGCTTCGCTTCACGTCTGAGGGCGTTCATGTTGCACTGCAGAATTATCACTCTTCTTCTTCTTCTTCTTGTGTCTCTGATGCGATTCCCCCCCGTTATCAGGCGGCGAGCAGTCAGCCCTCCCGGCCCCCTCTGCAGCTGTCACTGTCACCCCCCACCACCACACAAACTATTCTCCAAGGACACACACACCAAACACCCACACGCACTGCAAATACGTCCGACTGCAAATCTCTAAACACAAAACTGCGCGCTTCTTGACTTCACAAACGCTGTTTTATCTGCTGGTTCGCAGGCCGCACTGCTTGGCAGCCTGCAGGAGGAGGGAAACCCAAATACCCCCCAAATACCCCAGCAAACGCCACCACAGAGCCAAACTGTTCCACCGACACTCAGAGCCACCTGAGCGAACAAAGCGGCTCTCATTAGAATGAAGAAAATAAACGCAACATGAGAGAAAAACCGGAAAAGCGACTAAATAAAAGTGATTTTAGAAGATAAGCTGATAAAAGGCTGTAAAGCCCTCCGCCTCTTTTCTCCTTCCCCATTTCTTCTGTGGTGTTGTTTGTCTTATGTTGTTTATCCGTCTTGCTGCTCTCCCCAGCAAGCTCTGCTCCTGACTTATTCACAAGTATGTTTTCTACCATATCTGAAAAAGAAAAAGAAAAAAAAAAAGAGGAGCAGATCGGTTAATATTTTAAGACATCCCACTTGCAGGGGTGAGGCCAAGAGAGAGAGAGACAAAGACGGAGGGGAGAGTCGGAGATGGGGAGGAAGGGGAGGAAAAGAGGGACCATGCAGGAGGAATTCTCTTGTTCCTTAACCCCAATACTTGGATTCTTGCTGGGAGCAGAAAAATGCATGAACACAAAAACACACAGCCAGAAAACACAATGAAAAGGAGGCTGCTTAGAAAATGTTGATTTAAAAAAAAAACACAGCAGAATAACTACTGCGAAGTTTTGAAATCTGCAGGTGGAGGGACTTAAAACTGTGACAGAAACTCAGGAATTCACAGCTGCTTTTAAAAAGAAAAAGACTCAATCAGGGATCTGCTCCCACTGTCCTGCTCCAAAACACCTGCATTAAATCAATGATTAATGACCAGGCATCTGGTGAACTTGATGGTATATGAAGGATTCAGGTTTGATGGAGCCAAACGCCAAACTGTTTGAACGTCCTTTTGGCTGCTTCCAACGAATATGACTCAACAACAGGAAGGTTTTTGAAATGACTCATTTTCCAGACACCAAAAAACATTAACTAAGTGATTTTACAAGAAGCTGAGATCCAAATGAAAGTACAAAAATTTACAAAACGTGAATTTTGCATAATTGGTCCTGGAATCTTGAACTTCCGATTTCAGATCAGAACCATGTTTACTGAGAACGCAGGCGGTTCTCAGCAACCGACTGCGTTTATAAGCCACACATGCATCTGAAATATGGATGCCCTCGTCATCATGAAAAAAAAAGAAAAACTGCATGCATGTGCACACATAATGACGGACACAAAGGCCCTCCCCTGTGACTTCACAGAGTGAAGTGAATTCCAATCAGGCAGTAAGCAGGACGGCTATTTCCAGGGACAAAGGACAGGGGGAGACATGAGGAGGAGTGGAAGGAGAGATGGAGAGGGGGTTTGGAAACAAAGGGCTCTGGTAGCACCCAGGGGAGAAGGCCCGGAGCAGCTGACGTCAGCGTGTGTGAGTGTGTGTGTGTGTGTGTGTATGTGTGTGTCTTGGCAGAGTTTTGGCCCTCTTGGTCCCCCAGAGAGCTGTTCAGGAGTGGAGAGAACGGAGCGAAACGTCGGCGCAGACAGTAAAAACAAAAAACAGCCATTCGCCAAATAAAATTTTAATTTAAACACCAAAATTTCACCTGCAGTGGAGATGAAAGTTCCCATCCATGTTCTCCTCCCCACCTGGTTATGTTTTTCTCTGACATTTGGCCGGACAAAGGAGAGACACACCTGAGCACTGGGTTAAAACTATTATAGGTCCTCTCCCTGCGGTACGCTGCCCTTCGCCATGTCTGCCACTCCGACGCGTGAGCATGCATGTGAGTGTGCATGTGCACCTGGATGCACCTTTGTGTCGGACATAAAGCATGCCGCATTCTTGAGAGCGAAACATCCTGCAGTTTGGATCAAAGTAATAAGTACAGAAGGCCGAAGTTTGTTCGTAATAAAAACTACAAAAATTGCAAAGCAAGCGTTTTTGTTTGTAATTAAAAAAAAATTTCAAGTAAGAGAAATTACATTTTCTGCTGCTACCTCCAGGAAGATAAAGATATTTATACTATGTTTAACTGAGGAGGTCGCTTTTCAAACGTCATCATCGATGAAACCGGATTGCTTCAGTGAAACACGGCTTAGGGAGAATCATGATCAGGGTCTGTTTTGGTGTTTTAGTTTTTGATTTATATAGGACAAAAATGATGAATAAATCTGTGGTGAAGGCTGGAGATGAAATGAAAGAAATATTCAAAGCTCAAATAACCAGAAAATGGTGCAGTAAACAAAACACCACAAATCTTCCTGTTTGTAAATTCAAACTTCTACCTTTCATCTATTAATCCCTCTCCACTTATTTACTTTTTTAATTAATTGATTTGATTGGGAAGCTGCACATTAACATTACTACAATTCATGGCAGTATAAATATGCAGCAATTAGCACAATAGCTAATTTTCCTCCTTTAGTCTAAGACAAGTAAACACAAAAAACAAATCAGAGATGTGTTGAAAGAAGAAGAGGAAAAACAGACTTTCTTCTCCTCACCTCTTCATTCTGGGTGATTTCAAACTGTTCCCAAATCAGAACAGAAAAACAGAAATGTCCTTTATTGTCCTTCAGTGGAGAAATTTAGATATAACAGCAGCAGAGCGACAGGCAATGAAAGAATGCAGATTTACAAAAAGATTAAAAAAACAAGAATAAGAGATTATTTCGCTTTTAACTACAACTTTTTCATCAATATTAAGGAATTATTGACTCAAAACAAGCTCCCATCTCTTGCTGAAAAGTTACTTTTGAGTTAGTTTTGTCTTATTTCAAGTTTACTACACTACTTTCACTAGAGAGTCAATCAGAAATACGTGGTAAGACTTTCTGTTTTTGCAGTGTTCTGCTGGCAAGTCCAACTAAAAGTAAACCCAGAACTGGACTGTATCTCAGCAGGAGCTGTAATGTTTTATCAGGGGGAAATAAATCTGTAGTTTAAATCTATCACCTCAGGAAACGACCTCCAAAAAGCAGAAGAGATGGATGGAAAATAAAGACTGCACTCTCAGATTAACGTTTATGGACCTAAACATGGAAAAATGACAGATCTCCCGTCGTCTATTTACTTATTTCTCCCAATTCTTGACATGCAGAGCACAAAAACTTCAATGTCTCAACAGAATCTGCTCAGAAATGTCTCATTAGTTTAAATAATTTCTAACTGAATAGAACAGAAAAAAAAAACACATCGGGATTGTTTGATTACTTAAAATAGTTTTAAATAAAAAAACTTTTCCTTAAATTGAAAGTAACGAGGAAGAAGAGTCAAGTCTGCAGTTTGCTGCACAATCCTAACCTGCAACCTGCATCTACACTGAAAAAACACAAAATCTTAGCGCAATCTTTGCTCAGCTTCTTGTGCAAATATCTTAGAACACTTGAAATAACACAAACCAGCTTCGAAGCAAGTTTTCAGCAAGATTTAGGAGCTTGATTTAAGTCAATAAAAAAAATGCTAATTCCACTGGCAGATTTCTTCACTAATATGAAAAATATATTGTTATTAGCAAACAAATCTGCCAGTAAAACTGGTAATATTCAAAAATTATTGACCTAAAGCAAGCTGAAAAGTTGCTTCTAAGTTAGTTTCATTTCAGGAGTACAAAGATACACCCAAAAATACTTGGGGAGATTTTGTGTTTCTGCAGTGAGGAGGTTAATCAAATTCAAAAATATGATTAAAATTATTTCCCTAAAACCGTAATCAATGCGATTATTCTTAAATTTAAACCGAAGAAGTAAAGAAAAACATCCTGCATATCAAATCCAAAGCATCAAACAGAGAGAGAGAGAGAGAGGGAGAGAGAGGGAGAGAGAGAGAGAGAGAGAAAGGGAGAGAGAGAGAGAGAGAGAGAGAGAGAGAGAGAGAGAGAAAGGGAGAGAGAGAGGGGTGGGGAAAACGGAGAAAGAAAAAGTGGAAAAACAGAGGAGGGGGGGAGGTAGAGAAGGGTTGGTTTGGGGCCAGCTACCACAGGGTGCATGTGTGTGTGTGTGTGTGTGTGCGTGCGTGCGTGCGTGCGTGCGTGCGTGTGTGTGCATGCACTGGCGTGTTCTGCGTGTGTGACTGTGTGTGTGACTGTGTGTGTGACTTCGGAGGGCACAGTGGGGAGTTTTGAGGGGGCATGGAGGAAGGGATCAGAGCTTTGGGGCCAGCTCCACAGGGAGCAGGGATGATGGGGAGAGAATGGAGGGAGGCGGTGGGGGAAGGGTGGAAGAGGGTGAAAGGAAGGGATGTGGTCAGTTTGGAGTTTGAGAACTCAGCAGGGGGGGCGGGACGAAGACACTGGGGGCTCTGAGAACGAGGGCCGAGAGGGGAGAGGTGTGCAAAAACAGAGGGAGGGTTGAGGGATGAGTTCCAGTCAGGAAGGTAGGAACGAGATGAAGAAGACGGAGGAAGAGGAGAAAAAAAAACGAGACGTCCCAGATGGCAGCAGGAGGGTTGTTGGCAGGGGTGCAGGAATCCAAGGCAATGGCCTGTTCCTCATTATCCAAACACCCCCCACATGTACACACATATGAAGGGGGCCCCACACGGCCCCATGACGGCTCTATCCTGACCCGCCGACTCTCTGAAAACACGCAGAAGAGCTCGGATCCACCAGGACGCGTCGCTACGGGTCTTAGAGTCTGCAGGAGGAGAGCAACTAATATACACTTCTACTCATATGCTGCGTTCAAGGAACCTGGGATTTATGGAGGAAGAATCTGCTAAAGCAGAAGTTAGCTTCTGTTTGAGACAATTCAACAAAATATATAAAGAAGCATTGACTTTTAGGGTGCGTTCTCACCAGCCCGGTTTAATCTGATTTAATTAAACTCCGGTTCGGTTTGGGAGGTGTGAACCCGTAAAACTCTGGTGCGGATCAAAACAACTAACGGTGGTCCGCCTACAAACCTCGGTCTCAGCTCGGTTCAAGTGAACTCTTGAGCGGTTTGAATGCATGTGTGAACGACAAGAGTTTCAGAGCCCACTCCAAAGCAGGAAGTGGACTGCAGCGCAGGGCATTCTGGGTAAATATAGCCAAAACAAACGTGCTGGCCTAGAGCCAGCAGGAGAAATGGCTTGAGGTCTTTTACCAAAAACAAAACAGAAATCCTACATCCCTAAAATCTGACACTACTCTACTTTTGCTTACATTTGGTGAAGAAGGAAGTTGCACTCATGATTTCTTCAGAGGTTTTGGAGTCATTTCCTTCAGAGGTGTAGCGCCTACACAGGCGAGGAGGGGAATAGATTTTCAAAGACTTTGGTTCGTTTGACTAACTGCAGTGAGAAAGAAAAACCACAACAACAGAAAACGTAACAGATATTGCAATTTTGATCCCCAATCAAACCAAGTCTCCTACTATCTTCAATCATTTTTACATTCCTTTAGCATGTTTGCTGCCTCCTACTTTCTGATTTTAGTCGTCCAGGAGTTATAAGGGGGATTTTTAGAGGATTGTCATCCAGAGCAGGGCAGCTGGGCGGTTCCTTCGGTTTTCTTAATGTCATAAACTTTTCTATTTCTCGCTCGCTAGGCTGGCTTAAAAAGCAAAGTACAGTGCACAAAATTTGGCAGCCAATCAAAAAAATTAATACAAAAATATCATATCAGTAAGTTATTTTAGCATCTTTTATAATAATGATTAAAAGATGATAAAATATATGTAGCTAAAACGTTATGTTTAAAAATGTTTTTTTAAGTTTTTAATCACCTTCGCTCCAACTTTCAGGCTGCCACTTTGAAAACCATTCCACTAAAGTGTTTTTCTTCCACATACGAGTTCTGAGAGCTGAATTAATCAACTGTTTGTTTCCATGTTTATGTCTGAAAGCATCGCTGCTGACCTTCCTCTTTGGGTTCAAGAGGAGCAAAATAAATTCTCAGCTTGTTTCACAAGACATCAGGAAGAGTTCGCTGCAGCACTCAACTCCTCCTGCATGCAGCAGCTTTTGTCCCTCAGGTGGCGATAATGTCACAGAAGCTGATTTTTAAAACTGTTGCTCCAAAATAAAATTAAAAGAACCAACTTATCATCAGAATTTTTTTTTGAAGACTCAGGCTGATGAAGGCAGTTAGGAATAGAGGTTAGAGATGCTTAATTTTTATTTTATTTTTTTAAAAACATTTATTCATGGGTTTAAATATCTATATTTATAATTTTTATAGCTTTAAATGGATTTTTTATATTTTAAATTTTTATATTTGATCGTTTTTCAGACTTATTTGTTTATATTTTCCCAATTTTAATTTTTTTGCTTTTTATTATTTTTTCTCTATAAATCAGTTTTTCCTTTCCTTTTTTTCCAAACAGATTTAACTTTTATTTACAGGTGTTTCAGATGTTTGTAGACACAAATGTTCTAACATTCTGAAAACTTTATTTTTAACATGCTAAAGATTTTACAGTCTATCATTTGTTTCCATTTCTACATTTTTATTTATTTAAAGCAACTTAAAACAGGGTTACAGATGTTCATTTTGCTATAAAATTTTACTTTTTTAAAATCCTCAATGTTGTCATCATCTCACTTTTATTAATTTGAAGAAATCGAGAAATACTGATGGTCTGTGGACATTAAAGGTGTTTAAATTAAGCAACAAGTCACAATAAAAATCCAGATTTAAAACAGCAAGCATAAGATCCTCCTGGTTGTCAAATAAAAACTGCAAAAAAATAATAATCCTAGTTTATTTATTCAGTAAAATGTAAATGTAGATCTCTATAACTTGCTGTGTAAATATTGGATCAATATGCGTAAACACAGTGAGAAAAAGCCTTCGGCTGATCGAATTCTAATGAACCACACACACTGCACTGGACGATGGATTTAAACTTCACTCACAAATATTTACTCGCTGCCAGATCTACTCTCAGTCACACAAGGACACAGAGGATGAAGGAAGCTGCATTTTTAATCGAGTGTTTCTTTTCCTCAGAGCAAAGTAGGGATGAATACAAGAGGGTTAGCCGGTGCCAACACACTCACACTCACTTCCCTGTGTCCTTTGGCAAATTCTTCTTTTTCACTTTTGCATTAAGTAAGTAGAAAAGGGAAGAGAGTCAAAGTAGGAGCGGAAAGAGGAAGAAGAGGAGGGAGGAAGGGGAGAAAGAGAGAAAACGTCCCTGCAGAGCCTTTCTGCTTTCCTGGAGCGAGCGCGGGGCCCTGCAGCGCCGCCTGTGTAATTTCCAGTGGCAGTGAATACAGGTATTAATAAAAGCCCCATGGGTAGGAGCACACAATATAACCCTACATTTTCAGGCATTATGAAAGGACGCCCCCAGGGGTCCTTGGTCTCAAATTTCTGAGATGCAGGCATGGTTTAAAAAAAAAAAAAAAAAAAAAACAGAGAGAGAGGGAGAGAGAGAGGGCCTCGGGGGAGAACCCCGCAATAGAAATCTGCTGAATTCAAAGCATTTCCAGAGTCCTGGTGGGAGCCATTACTCCCACCGGAGGGGGAAACTTTTTTTCCTTGCCACCTCTCCCTCTTCTTCTCCTTCCCCAGTTTTTTTTTTTGTTTTTTTTTAACCAAACATGTGTTGCTGACATGTTGACAGATTGCTCAGTGAGGTGTTTAGGTGCATGCACAAGGCACGTCTGCTGAGACACCGACTCCCCTCCCTTCCTCCGTTCGTTTTCTCGCCGGTTCCCAAGTTCCATCCATCCCTCCCTCCGACTGCAAACCTCTCAGCGCGCCCAAAACTGCTCCCATCCATATTTCATAAAGGAGAAAGTAGGCTGAAAAAGAGAGAGACAGAGAGAGGATGGAAAGAGTTTAGAGGAGGGGGTGGAGGGGAGAGGAAAGGGAAGATAAAGAGAGACAAAGCGGGATCAAGGGAGGGGAACAGGAGGAGGAGAGGACAGATAAAGAGAAATAGAGCGATGTAGAGACTGGGAGAACTCTGCGGTGAAAAATGAGCCCCGTGATGAAAAATGACTTCTCCGTAGCACCGCCACCCCCAGACCCCCTCCTCCTCCTCTTCTTCTTCTTCTCCTCTGGTGCTTCTCCGGCTTTCTCCCTGGAAAACCTGAGCGGCAGCCAGCTGTGTCAGTGTGTGTGTCCGCATGTGGGTGTGTGTGCTGCGCACTTGTGTGTTTGCCAGGAGCTCAGTGAAGGAATCTGCAGGACCCGAGTGAAGATGCCCCCAACCCTCCACCTTCTTCAAATCTAACAAATATGGTGTCAATCAGTTGTGCAGCAAAATTTTTTTTGTGCCTCTCTAATTTTTAAGATTAAAAAAAAGGTTCTACATGCCAGAGATCAAACTGCTCTCCCCACGCCAATTAACAAAATCAAACATAATTGATATAAAGTAATTTGTTGTCTGTTTGTGCAGCAAAAAAATAATGTGTGCTGCTAGCATTTGAAAGATATTGATAAGTTTCCAGAGGTCATCAAAGGTCAACCTCCAGCCCCCACCTCATTTACAAAATCAAACAAAATATAGTTTCAAGCACAAATTGTGCTTCGTTTGTGCAGCAAATTTTTTTATTTGTGCCGCTACAATTTAAGATTTTAAAAGATTATTTCCAGAGGCCACCAGATATCCAACTGTCATCCTCCTGCACATAAATTAAATCGAACAAAATTGATACATTTTGTGCAGCAGAAATTTTCAATAGTGCTGCTAACATCCATCCATCCATCTATCCATTTGCCGTGCACCCTTGTCCCTAATGGGGTCGGGAGGTGCTGGTGCCTCTCCAGCTACGTTCCAGGTGAGAGGCAGGGTTCACCCTGGACAGGCCGCCAGTCTGTCGCAGGGCAAGTGCTGCTAACATTTGAAAGATATTGATAAAAGTTTCCAGAGGTCATCAAAGGTCAACCAGTGAGTTAGTTGATGACACCAGCTTTACTTGGCAAGCAGCAGAGGTTGAGTGGCTAAAGCCTACATCCCCCAAAATGCTTTGTTTGATTTTGTTAATGTGGGACTTTTGATGATTTCTCCAAACATTTATCAATATCTTTCAAGAGCTAGAGAAACTATTTTTTTTTGCTGTATAAATCAGCACAAATGTAGCACAATGGATTGACACCATACATTGTTTGATTTTGTAAATGTGGTAGGGAAGGCCAGTTGACCTCTGATAACCTTTTATCAGCAGCACAAATGAAAGTTTTAGTTGCACAAAGCAGCACAAGCATACAAAATATTAATTTATATAAATGTTTGATTTTGTTAATGTGGGTTTGGGGATAGATTTCTAGAAACTATTTTTCTTAAATCTTAAAAATTATAGCGGCACAAATTTGTGCTGCACAAATGTAGGACAATTGACTGACACCATATTTTGTTTTATTTTGTAAAGATATGGGCAGTGCTGGCTGACTTTAGATGATCTGGAAACATGTATTAGTATCTGCACAAAATAAACTTTTTGCAGCACAATTGTTTGATGCCACTGAAACAACGGTTAGAGATGGAGATCAGAGTCATTCTGGTTCGGATTACATCCCTCCTTCCTCTCTAGAAAGTGAGCTGTGGTTCTAATAAGAGTCTCGGCCTTGCAGGATTCAGCTGCTTTCCTGGCGACAGACACAGCAAAGTGTGTGTGTGTGTGTGTGTGTGTTTTCTGCGGGTTGCAACAGACGGTGAGAGCTCTGCAGGGGGGAGGACATCCCAAAGGAGGGAGAACCACCTAAAGGCCCCTCTCTCCTCCTCCTGCTCTCCTTTGTCTCCTGATCCACCGGTGAGGGAGGAAAAGAGCAGAAGGAGTGTGTTCGGTATTCCTGTGTCCCCTTCCCAGCAGCTAGCTGGGTTAATGACGAGCTATTTGTCACTGACAGCGATGCTTTCTGCCCACCACCATGACGGACAGTTCCCTCTTTACTTATGCTGCGTTCCAGTTACCTTAGAAGTGGGAACTCTGGGCTGGGTTTGATGGCTACTTAAAGCTGCAGTATGTAACATTTATAAAAACTATGTTTTTTACATATTAGTTACTACTGTCACTTTGTCTTGGAAGTATAGGATGAGACACATAATCTGCGAAAAGATCAGGCTCCTCCAGTTCCTCCCTGTGCTACTATTACACCGCCAGGGGGAGCGTCTTAGTGCTGCCAATCATCCTCGTGTAAGTTTGTAGGCCGTTATCGGTGGCTTTGCTAGCAAGCATTCATGACTGGATCAACTGTCAGGCAGACGTTGCAGCATAGCAGAGAGCATGCAGGAAGGTGTGAGAACATGTACATGAGCATGATTGACAATGATAGACCCTCCTCCTGGCTCTGATTGGTTGTTTCTGACCTAGCGGTGTATTTCTGTGGTTAGCGCTAGGAGAACTGGGATACGGCAGAAGAGCTAAATTTTTCATAGATTGTCTTTGTCATGTTATTTGACATAGTGAAAGTTTTAACAAATACGTAAGCAAATTTTCAAAATAAAAATTACATACAGTACCTCTAAGAATTTGAAACTCTAAAAAGGCGAGTTTTAGAGTACAGCAACATTATTTTCAGTACCTCTTACAAACATTATCTTTACTTTCCAAAAACAACCACATTCAGTTTGTTCATTTTGGAGTTGCAGATGCTACATGAAACATTGATTTAAATCTTACAAAAATAAATATGTGTTCATATTTATTTGAGCGGCCATATGATCAACTTTACGAATTGTAACTGGGGGAAATCCGATTTCGGAGGGTGTTCCAGTTGATTTTTCTGAGTGGAAGTTGAAATTTCCCAGTTCAGACTTGAACGCAGCAAAAAACGTATTCTCAACCACAGATATTGTTTGCAGTATCGTTTACAAACAACATTTTAAGCTTTACATTCCATAAACAAACTTTGAATTCGTTCAGCTTGGAGTTGCAGGTGCTACATGAAACATGGATTTAAGACGCACTCTTACAAAATGAACATATTTTCATCACAACTTACTACTGCTGATGTGAGGAGCGGCCATATTGAAACACAAAGTCGACCTCAGGTGTCGTAATTGGGGGTAGTCTGTGCTGCTCTCGGTTTCCCAGCGGGAAATCCGGCTTCAGAGGGCGTTCCAGTTGATTTTTTCCGACTGGGAAGTCGGAATCCCCCATTTCTGAGTGCAACTGGAACGCAGCATTACTCACCCCATCTTTAACAACCTCTCGCACTTCTTCTTCTTCTGTGGAGGGCTTGTCGGCAAAACGGCCAAACACAAAGCTTTTAAATCGGTTTCAATCTCCAAACACTTCACATTGACCCAACCTTGGAGTGTTGCGGCAGTTCGGGGAAGCGTTTTGGCGTTCCCTGATGGGATACGTGTGTGTTTTCATGTGTCCTCGGCCAGAGAATGTTCTCCATTTGATCTGCAGGAGGTTTTTCTCCGCTCCTCCTCTCCTCAGGGAGCCTTTGCTCCACATTCTGACTCCTACTGAGACCCATCAACACTCCCTCGACTCACGCTCTCGGCCTGCCTCTCTCACATATCCAGGGCTCACACACACACGCACCCCGCCAGGACTAAAAGGGGGCAGACACGCAACACAAATTATGGTCTAACCAGAACCGAGAGCTGGAGCGAGCAGACGTCATGTGACGAAATCTGCAACATTTTTAGTGGAAGCAACTGGAGAACTACACAGTTTGATACAACCATCACACTTGGGGGTGATTTTTTTGTTTGTTTGTTTATAAGCAACGTGGCAAAGCACCCAGGGTGCAACATTTTTAGGGGGCTGCATCTCAGATGAAAGCTGCTGACTGAAACTTTCTAAGTTTCTTCACAGTGAAATTATTTCACCGAGGTGAATAATCTGATCAGGACGCCACCTTATAAGGGACAATACATCACTTTTGACCCGGGAACTCCCTGGGGTCACCTGGGAATGAGATGGAGTCAGTCGCAAGGAGGATGAAAGTCTTAGTTTCTCTCCTGGACTTGTTTTCTCAATGAACCACAAAAACAAAAAAATCCTACTAAGTATTTTTGATCAACTTTCTAGTGCAAATATATTACAACACTTGAAATAAGACAAAATGAAATGTTTAGGAAGATATATGAGCTTGTTTTAGGTCAATAATTCCTTAATGTTTATTAAAAAGTTCTAGTTCCTTTGGCCGATTATTTACTTATAACATGGGGAAAATGTTTTGCTATAAGTGAAATCATTTACCAGTGCAAATAGCACTTTTTAATCAGTATTAAGGAACTACTGATCTAAAACACGGATATCTTGCTAACGGGTTACTTGTAAGTTAGTTTTGTCTTATTTTAAGTGTAATAAGATATTTGCACTAGAAACTAGACCAAAAATACTGGGTTTGATTTTGTGTTTTTGCCGTGCAGATAGGTGGGGGATAATGAGTGGATGAATGCTGAGGATTTCATTTTTAAACATGCAGATTTTAGATCTAATTCAAAGTTTTAACGGGTTTTCAAAAACTTAATTGAAAACACAATTATAGGGCCTCTGAGGTCTGCAGATACTGTTATGTGTTTAGTATCAACTGTACGGTGAGGATATCCAACATAAATAATTGTTTCAGGTCTGATTAAAAGAGTACAACAGTTGTTTACGTCTAATTAGATCTAACCGAATGTAATGAACAGCAACACAGGGAGCGAATGCAGGGTCACACACAACCTGAACATCTGATCCATAATTCAACCCCAGCCATCGCACGGCGGCTTAATGCTGCAGCGCTGCAGAATAACAACAACGCTGCAGAGACAGAAACATGTAATCCTTATATCCCTCACACACACCCATGCCATCACACACACGCACAGCCAGCTGAGCTATCACACTCGTGCACATTAAGGCAGCGCTCCATTAAGCAGACGCGCGGTGTCTGTGGGTATGTGCGTGTTTGAGTGCTCGCACTCGTCATTGATCTGCAGCCGCGGCTTGTGTGTCTGCGTGTGTTTGTCCAATTTCCACTCAAATTAATGGAGCCTCTTTACAGGCCTTCTGCTGGAGTGGGTTCTGAATTACTTGGTGCTTCACTCCCGCACCTGGGACCCATTCAGTGTTACAGCATGCAGCGGCTAGCTGCTAACCTGGGACTCATTTTACTACCACAGTGTAGTTAGCATAACAGATACCAGCTGAACGCCGTGCTAACGAACAGCGCTCTCGAACCACCATCTGGGACTCGCATTAGTTCATGTTTCAACTAAAATTTTATTAAAAAACTCAGAACAGCTAATTAAAAATGCAAAGATTTGTTCAACCTTTGGATAAAAATGTCTTCTATTTTCCTTGTTTTCCATTTAAAGCACAACAAAACAATGAAAATGTGGTGATTCCTGTCAATTAGTAAAATCTTCTAAATTCAAGACTCAAGACACAAATGCAAATTTCAAGCAATATCAGGAAATGTCATAATCATGGAGTGGTTTAAAGTTCCTTTTCTGAACCTTCAAATTCACAAATATTACCAGAAGTTTACTTAAAGAGTGTCAGGAAAACCGTAAACAATCAGGAAGCATCACGGATCAAATATCATTATTATCTCCACAGATGTTCTGTTTCATTACGTTTCAGTGTGAAGAATGCCTTCCATGAAATGCAAAAAAATAAAAATAAAAAGTCTGTTTCAGTTTCTAGGGTAAATAGAGCAGTGAAGAACAGGTGACTGATTCCCAGTTAATACTGCAGAGTTTAGGAGTAAAGCTTTGAGGCTAAAGAAAAGCTCTGAAGATAAAACATCTGCTCAAGAAATAAAGAAAACAATCTTCGTTAAAGCTTTGCTCTGAGCTGGAACCCTGCAAGATATCCAGCCTTGGTTATTTAAAAAAGCAAAGTTGTAATAATATGGATTATCTTCTTTAAAGTCAATCCTTAACCAGTTAAACAAACACTAAGTACTACTGGCCTAAAACTTGGAATGAAATGAACTACTAAGCACTGCTTTCACATCTTTATAAAATAGTTTTTACCTCTAGGAATCTCTAACTAAAAAGTTAGCTGCACTAACCCTAAAGCAATAATGATAAACATTAGCTACAACAACAATTAAGTGCTACACTCACATTATATTTAGCAGAAGATAATGCTACTGTGCGAAATTCGGCCATGTTGATACCCAACATGTGTCAGTCGCCCTCAGCAGGATCAAATATGTCATTAAACACTCACCTGTACCCGTTTTTGCTTCAGGACGTGATTCTGTAGAACAAACTTTTCAGTCATGGTTTCAGTTTCATAGTTGCTGAGTTTTGATAACTCTGTTGCTGATTTTTCCTAATTCACCAGAGGAGGGTTTTGGTGAGAAAGCAAAAAGGAACTTTGCTCAATTTTAAAGAACTAAAATCTGACTTTACTCCGGAAGGAAGTTGATCTCAGAATTTTAATTAAACGTTCACATGTAATTTCCTTTAGTGGTTATTGGTGCAGCGCCCCCACAGGTGAGGAGGAAAACAGGTTTTTCAAAGGGTTTGGATCAATTTACAAAGTTAAGCGTTAAAAAGAACCGCAGCAGCTGAAAAAGAAGCAAATGTTGCAATTTTGGTCCCCAGTCGAACAAAGTCTACTGGACTATCAGGTGTGAAAACACCATTAAAGCTGCATAATGTAACTTTTATAAAAAAATATTTTTAAAATATTTGTAGAAACTGTCACTATGTTGTGACAGTATGAGACAGTATGAGCGTGAAAATAAAAATTGAGCTCTTTCTCCCAGTGCTGACCAGAATCAACCAGAGTAAGTTGTTTCTGCCATTAGCACATTTAGCAGCATGTAGGCGACATTGATTGACAGCGCTAAGAACCGCCTTTAGGCTCCGATTGGTTGCATATTGTCTTCAGAAGGCAACAGTAGCACATCGAGATCAATTTTATTTGTCTCATTAACTGTCACAACATGGAGACATTTCTAACAAATATGTAAACAATATTTGTTGTACGTTAAAAAAAGCTAACTATGAGGTAACATGGTGGAGATTAATTTTCCTCAGAGATGGCCCCATCCATCAGAACCCATCAACATGGCTGATGTGTGAGTGCTTCTGTTCAGGGACAAACATCAAACTGCAGAGATCGCAAACGCATTAACTCTCTGTCTCTGGCGTGTGTTTATCCCCGGCAGACTGCGAGTTTCCTGTCATTTTCCGAACATTTCTGAGCATGTTTGCCCCATGCCCCGACTCCCAGGAGCCACCAGAGACTTAAAGAGGATTCTTCATTGTGTCCAATCTCATTTAGCCACCAGAACCGGGTTGTCCCACCACAATCACCAGAACCAGAAGCAGCAGCAATTCACATGTTAAAGACCAAGCGGCACAAATATGAAAACAAGTACAGAAAAAGCCTGCATCCAAGTGCGGCAGATCCTGCAGAGCCATGGGATTACGCTGCAATCTCAGCCGCTCCTTCTCCAGGGAAAAACATGGTTTATCATTTCATTTCTTCTCCGCTCCCTCACTCACTCCCTCCCTCCCTCGGATTTCTCGCTCAGCAACATGTAGCCCTCCACAGACTCCTGTGCTGAAATCACAGGCCACATCCTGCGCTCTGACAGCAGCCCAGTGTGATGCTCTCTGAGTGGGAGTCTGAGTGCGACACGGCAGAGACGACCGGAGCTGTGTGTTTACGCACAGGCCGGGAGCAAACATACGGAAGATCACAGAAACAGAAACAGCAACACAGCTTATATAAAATCAAATCACCTAGTTAATGACAGATTATGGAAATTGCTGCATGTGGGAGTTGATTGGTACAGTTTGGTGCAAAGTGCAGCTGGATCTGGGAAAATTTAAGCTTCACCAACTTTGTTTTGGTGAACATAAGAGAATGAGCCTCATGTAACCTGTTGAATTCATCTAAAAAAGCTGGTTTAACAGAAGTTTGACCTGAGCTTATCGTCTTGTCTTTCTGTTTCCATCTGTGTTTAGATATTAGAATATTTTAACAACATGTTTGTAGTTTTAGCATTTTCTCTCCTTTGGTAGTTTATTATTCAATGACTGATTATAGCAGTTAGTCTTTTTCATATATTTATATTTTAATAGTTGTTTGCATATATCAGATGTTATATCTTGCATTTTTTTTCCTCTGTCCAGGGTCTAATGATGAAAAGTTATATTTTAAAAGCTTCTGGTGCATTTGAAGCAATGCTATTACTGGGTTTCTGCAGATTTCACCAACTCAGATTTAAGACTTTTTAAGATCCAGAGGTGGAAATGAGATTCAGATAAAAAAAATAAAAAAAGATTTTCAAACATGAAATTATAATAACAGTTTCTAATATTTTACATGGTTGAGTTTTAAAAAAAATGTGATACTGCAAGGAAGGAAAGGAGGAAAGTTATGAGGGAGGAAGGAAAGGAAAGAAGGATGTGAGGAAGGAAGGAAATGACAATAGAAAAAAAATAAAGAAAGGAAGGAATAAATGAAAAAGGAAATTAAGGAAAAGAGGAATGAACCAAGTTTGGAAGGACCGAAGGAATCCACAAGGAACAAAAGAGGGAAAAGGGAGGGATGGAAGGAGATAAAGAATGACAAAAAATGACAAGTAAGGAAAGAAAAGTCAAAGGAAATGAAGAAAGGACAAGATTGAAAAAAGGAAGATGATAAAATGAAGAAAACTGTTGAAACAAAAATGGAATGAAAGAAGAGAAAACACAAGGAAGGCAGTAGGGAAGGAAAGAAGGATGCAAAGAAGTAATGGAAGGAAGAGAGGACATAAGAAATGAAGAAAAACTAAACTGAAACAAGTAAAGAAGGAAGATACAAGGGAGGATGGAAAGGAAAAGAACAGACACAAAAACGGAAGGAAGGAAAGAAGGAACAATGCAAAGAAGGAAAGGAAGGATAAAACTTTTAGGCGACAGGAACGTCTGGAAAGTCTGGAAATCCATTTCCAAAGTCTGGAAATGGATTTTTTATTTTTCTGGAAAACGTTAAAATCAGAGCTCTGCTGTCAGATGAGCCTGAGCCTGTTTAAAGGTTACAGCATCATCTTTAAGTTTAAACTGCACACCTCCTCATCACACACACACCCAGGCAGACGGAGTGTGTGTGGGCTTGTGACTGGAGCGTTCGGTTTAATCTGGGGGAACCAGCCGGGCCTGTCGCGTTCCTTTCAGCCGCTCCATTAATTACAGCGGTACCAACAGCAGCCTTTGTGCCGGTCCCAGCGGAGCGTGTGGATATTACTGATTATAGCTAACGGTATGCAGAAAGGAAACTCCAACACCGAGCCACCCGAGTGTTTGAAGAACCTGCAGCCTGTTTAATCACCGCGTCACACTGGGAGCGCTGCGTTAAAACCAGAACCGGAACCGGGCGCTGTCTCACCGGCGGGGCAGTGGTTGGTTCTGTGTTCGCTGAGCTCGGCCAGGCAGTCGAAGTCCTGCTGACAGTTATCGCAGGTGAAGATGGACTCGTCGTCAAGGTCGTCGTCGTCACGCTCCTCCTGCTCGCCGTCCTCAGCCACGCCCCCCTGGCCGTCCTTAAGCCCCGCCTCTCTGCTGGGCGCCGGGACGTCTGAGGATGAAACGAAGAAACGGTTTTTAATCAGATAATATGAAATAATTATTAAAATATGATGGATCACTGGGGCTAAGACATTTTTTTCTAAAAATAACAGGAATAAAGTAATAATAATATGAGAAAGCTTTATGAGAATAATTATTCTCATATTATTGTATATATGTCTTAACATTACAAGAATACAGTCAAACTAATATGAGAATAAAGTCAATATTTTGAAAATAAAGTCTTATTACTACGAGAGTAAAGTCCAAATCATATTAAAATAAAGGTGTACAAGAATAAAGTCATAGTAATACTAGAATAATCAATATTTTGAGAATTCACAATATAATGAAAGTAAAATTTTAATAAAATACAAGAATAAAGTCATAACATTACGAAAATAAAGTCCAAATAATCCGAGAATAAAGTCAATATTTTGAGCATAAAGTATATTATGAAAATTAAGTCAAAATAAATATAAGAATAAAGCTGAAATAATGAAAATTAAGTCAATATTTTGACAATAAAGTCAAAATAATATGAGAATAAAGTTGCAATATGATCTTTTATATTTCCTTAGTAAGGCTCTAATACTCTGTCTGTCATACTAAACAGACACATCTCATGTTTTTGTTTTATTTTTACTGATTTTGTTGCTCCCAGCTGAACAAACTGGATGTTTCTGAGTATTTAACCAAAGCAGAGAGAAGAGCAACCCTATCCCGATCTTCACTCCACTCTGACGGGGTGTGTGTGTGTGTGTGTGTGTGTGTGTGTGTGTGTGTGTGTGTGTGTGTGTGTGTGTGTGTGTGTGTGTGTGTGCGCGCTCTGGTAGCAGTCAGAGTGTGAGAGGACACCAGCGGAGGGCTGCGATGGCCCAATCCTCACCGCTCCATTGTGTCTCCATTTTCACACCTTATTATCACATTATAAATGCTGAGGATCCAACAGGACTGACACTGAAGACTCCGAGGTCTCAAGAGGAGAGGAGAGGAGAGGAGAGGAGAGGAGAGGAGAGGAGAGGAGAGGAGAGGAGAGGAGAGGAGAGGAGAGGANGTCGGTTAGACGGAATGTGTCAGCTCTCCTTTATGCTGAGGACACCCCGCGAGTGGCCCCCCCCCCCGCCCGGCGAGGAGAGGAGAGGAGAGGAGAGGAGAGGAGAGGAGAGATCAGAAACTCTTAATAAAGTCTGATTGTTGAGAGTAAAAACCAGTTTTTACAAAACACGGTGGAACATTTAACCAGCAGAACCAGCAGACAGACCAGTAAAAATGGTGTTTCAAATGGGTCACACTGGAACCTGAGAGAGAACAATGAGAGCGGGATATAAACGGATTAGGAGAAAGTTTAGAGAACATTTAACTTTTAGGGCAGATGTTCTGGAAAACACTGAGAAACATAAACAAGTACTTTAAAATACATCTATTGATTTTATTACCACTGTTCTTACAGTGATCAACTTTCTATGACGTTTTCACACCAGATAGTTCGGTAGACTTGGTCTAATTGGGGAACAAAGTTGCAACATTTGGTACATTTTCAGCTGCTGTGATTCTTTCTCACTGAACAGAGTCAAACGATCCAAACTAATTATAAACCTGTTCCCCTCCTCGCCTGTGGGGGCACTGCACCAAGAAATATTGAAGGAAACAACATGATAATGTCTAAAGAAGAAATCAGTGCAACTTCCTCCTTCACAAAATGTAAACAAAAATGGAGCAACATCACATTTTATCTTTTGTTTTCGGCAACAAATCATACTCATTTCTACAGCCATTGCTAGATTGACACATTTGTCTTGGTTGCATTTACCCAGAATGCCCTGCTCTGTACTCCACTTCCTAATTCTGGAGCGGTCTCTGATCTGCTTGGCATTCACATAAACAATCAAACCGGACCAGAGTTCACTTCATCTAAAGCAAGACCGAGGTTTGTAGCCGGACCACAGTTTGCTTTTTAGTACAAATCAGAGTTTTGCACGTTCACACCTCCCCAAACGAACCAGAGTTCAATTAAAGCAGACTGAACATGGCTGCTGTGAACACACATCCTCCATCAACCACGACGCCACGTGGTTCTGGTTAAGTTACAACAAAAAGAGACAGGACCAAAATTATTATTTTTAATCTTTCTAAACATAAATAACCCAACTCCATCCCTCTGATTTCCATATTCATGAAGCATTTTGAAAAAAGCCTGGCTTTAAAGAGAGAAAAAGGGACAGAACCGGGTTCCCCTCCTTGATTTATTATGGGTAGAGGTATGCTGGGATGGAGGGATTGTGGGAGGTGGGGAACGAGGGACTGGGGCGATCAGTGGTGCTGCAGGAGAGAGGAGGACAGTGATGGAGGGAAGGATGCAGGGATGGGAGGGTGCTGGCCATCTGTCCAGTGGTGGGAGCGCCGTCTGGCCGGGGAGAAGCCCCTCGTGCACGCTCACGTGCACATGCTCACAAACACGTCTCACTAAAAATGAAACGCAATCATCAATGTTTCTGCTGTGATTTCTTCATTTAGCTGCCAAAACATAAAAACGTTTGATTAAAAAAAAATTGTTTCTTTCTACATATTTGCTGGGAATCATTACATGGAAACAATCAGAGTGTGCACACGCTATGTGCACGCTCTCCCTGGGGCACCCTGATGCCAGAGGTGAGGGCAGCGCCAGTTCCAGCGCATGCCAACACAACCTGCTGTCATAGCAACAGAGGAAAGAGACAGATGAAACCTCTCCATCTTGCTCTCCGGCGTAACCGCCTCTCCTTTCTTCATCTCATCCCTTCATTTGGACTAGGGAAAGCGGATGAACCAGAGCTGGGTGTGAGATCGGAGAGCGCACGCAGCTGGGAGCGTTTCTCTCTGTCGGTTTGCCGCCCACCCACCTCACTCCGCTCAGGGACGGGATCATTACGGCTCCTCTTACGGATCTCCCAGGGAAGCCGATTCTGAAGGCTTCAAAGGAATGCTGACCCTGCGCAGCTTCGGGAAAACGCTGTGATCGGGTTCTGGTCCCAGTTAGCCTAAAGAGGCGGTGAGAGTTTGTCACTTTATGCGCCGTTGATGGAGCGATGTCAGCATAAAAGTTGATCCAAGCTAACACTACGTTCACACAGGAGGTCATAGTTAGGGATGAACTGATCCACTTTTCTCACTTCTGATACCAATATTTGAGGTTTAGCATTGGATGGTACCGATCCGATACAGAAAAACAGCTGAAATGACTTGAAACTTTTATGAATGTACTGAATAACAAATTTATTTGATAACTCTGCACCAGTACAGCACAGTTAAATACACCATTAGCTTCACAAGCTTGGTCAAAAATAAATATTTTTTCTTCACGAGTGATTTTAATTGCTTGTCATTTATTGGAAACATCGTAATTGCGAAATTCTTAGTAGAATATCAAGTTTTGCGCACATTTGTAGAGGAAACTCGGCTGTGTCACATTTTAGGAAAACAAAATGTTAAACTTTAACAATTTGTGTATTATAATTAGGAATTACAACACACAATTATAAAGTTTTATTTGAGCGTATTTCGGTGTAAAATTTCACATTCCAGAATGAACTTTTCATCTTTCTCTCTCATTTTGAACAAAAGTCTCCACACCTCCCTTCATCTCCAGTGCGACGCTCCATGCCCAGCCCATTTTCAGCAGAAAGCAGCAGCAGGCCTACTTAATGAAGGCAGACATTACTCCTATGGGGGCTGAGGGGGCAGAGCAGTCTGCCTGTTTGGCTGCTGATTGAATGCTATGACATTGGTCCCCAGCAAATATCTCTTGCATTCATGTTGGTGAGACGTGCAGCTGCAGCCGCTTGCAGACACACTTACGCTCCAGAAAACCATTATCTCCGAGTCACAGAGTGTTCCTGCACCAGGAATTACTGCACGCCCTCAGTCAGACGCACAGAAAATGGGCTAAATACCTGATTCCAACCTCAGAACAGACACCCAGTTGGTTCTTATGTCACATTAGGACGAATAAAAAATATCAGAAAATATGAGGAATCCATATTTTCTGATATTTCCCCTTTTTCAACCAAACACTAGCTGTATTTCCATTACACATGCATGAAAAACTGCCCACAAAGACTCTTTAAATATACTTAGAAAAGTCTTAATTATCTTTACTTAAGATACTCAAGTTAAGATACTTATCCAACAAGTTAAGTAACTTACTTAACTTGAGTATCTTAAGTTATTTAAGATACTCAACTTGACATATTTTCTTCATGAAATTGAAATATTTTCCTTTAGGATAAATAAAGCAATTTTGAATTTAATTGAACTGATGTTGTTTAGCTAAAATTAACAGTTTTGACACAAACAACTGCAAATAGGTTTTTGGGTTGCCTGAGTTTGAGGTGAAAAACGCAAAAAGAAATCTGCATGTTCATATTAAACCAGACATTTGAGTAACAATTTTGACATTTTCAAGTAATTTCTGTGCAAAAGGGTAAGGAGGAAGATACTGACAGTTCATAACTACCCGGCGCACCGCACTTGAAAAACAAACTAGCCCTTAAATAGCAGGCCTGACTGTGTGACATAATGTATGAGGCGGTGTGTCTCTAGAGTAAAGATAATAAGCATTATTCTTCTGTCTCCACCAGTCTCTGTAACCCGAGGACAAGGAAATGTTTGTTGACAGATGAAAATATAAATATATAAAAGGAATAATGAGGTCATTCTGCATATCTGCAGAACAAGATGAATGCAGGTGCTGCTCAAGACTGTGTGTGTGTTTATATGCAGTGTATTGGTGCATATAAGTGTGTTCATGCTCACCCTGGGTAATTAGATAAAGAGGAGTGAATTAGCAGAGTCCACCGCGCAGAAATGATGTTACACAGCCGAACCACGCCTAGCTGGGACCCACTAATCACCGCTCGTTAGGCTCACATGTGGAGGCTAGTGTGTTTTCAGAGCATCGCTGTGTTTATTAGATTGTGTGTGTGTTTTCTCTCATTAAACACATTCAAAATAAGTTCAGAGAGGTAATTAGTCAGCTTAGTGATAATAAAGCTGTAACCTTCACAGATTAGGTGGAGACGGAGAACTCGCTCCATGTCAGCTCACATAACTGGGATATTTAGGTTGTTTTCACACCTGATAGTCTGGTAGAATCTGTTTGATTGGGGACCAAAACGCAATATTTGTTATATTTTCAGCTGCTGTGATTCACTTCCACACTACACCATGTCCAATGAACTAAATGCTTTGAAAAAACAGTTCCCCTCCTCGCCTGTGGGGGCGCTGCACCAAGAACCACTGAAAGAAACAACACAAAAACATCTGAAAAAGACACTGAGCACAACAAAAATGGAGTGGCGTCAGATTCTAGTGGTTGAAGGATTTCTCTTTTGTTTTTAGCGAAAGAGCACAAGCCATTTCTCCTGCTAGCGCTCGACTCACACGTTTGTGTTTACCCAGAATGCCCAGCTCTGTAGTCCGCTTCCTGCTTTTGGAGCGCTCTCCGGTCAGCTTGCATCCACATATGCATTCAAGCCACATCAGAGTTCACTTCATGGTAAAATAACAATAATAATTTACATTCACACCTCCCCAAGCGAATCTGAACTAGAGTTGGATTAAAGCGAACTAAACATGGCTGGTGCGAACGCAGCCTTAAAGCAAAATGGAGGATCTGAGTTCAAACACTCCCAGCTTAGTTAGTTACCCTCCAACCCGACTCTGGCTTCATTTCTTTGCTGTGAGAAGTTGCCAGGTTAAGCTAGTTAATGCACAAAGTAAAACAGGAAAAAAATCAAACGCACAGTCAGCGACCACCAAACACGCCTATCCATCCTGTGGGAAGAAACCTCGGTAAGTAATGAACTCGGGGAGACGCTCCTGAACCGCCCCGGGGTGATAGAAGTGCAGAGGAAGAGAGCGGCAGAGCTGGAGGGGGCGTTAAAGGGGAATAAAACATGCTGTAATCCTACAAAAGGTTCCCGTGTTTGATTTGGCAAACAGGAGCAGGTACTGCGGCCTGTCTGGGACACATTCTGCAGATCTGCCGGCCAAGCATGAATAAAACACACACGTCTCAGTCCACATGCTAAAGGAGGAATCAAAGCGGCTGAAAAGGTGTGTGTCGAGCTTCCAGGAGGATGTTTAGAAACCCAACAGTTCCAGCACAAGGCCTTCATTCTGCTGTGCAGCAGAGCCGGTTTCAGAGGAACGGAGTAATGGAAACCCACACCGCTCTGACCTGGCCGCCGGGTTCACATTAGACCTGCACCGCATTATTTATTCATACAGACTGCTTACTGTAATCAGAGCATCTGTGATAGCGGTTGGGATTCAAAACACAACCAACGCTTTAAATAAGCAACATCTGGCAGATTATTTTATTAAGTAAATGCACAAAAAGCACATATTTTACCCGATATAAACCAGACCGTCAGCGAAGTTTCATCAGTGATTATAGAAAGACATTTTCAGCTGAATCCAGATGTTTGAATCATTGAAAACCTTTTCTATTTACCTAGTTTTCTTTCTTAATGTTAGAATAATTAGATACCTGAACTCCTCTGTTTCAGGCAGAGGTTGACCCCTGACCTCCACTGCAAAAGCAAATTTATCAAGTATTTCCGGTCGAGTTTCCAACGCAAATATCTAAAGAAATCTCAGGATTTTTTGTGCCATTGACTCAAAGGTAAGATTAGTGCTTTAGGCTAACCCTAAGGCACTAATCATAAACTTTACCTTTGATAAAAGCTAACACTAAAGCACTAACTTTGACTTATCTCCGCAGTTGAAAGACTACAACCTCTGAGCACATATTTAATGTTGACTTTATCATTTACATGATTTGTAAAGTTCTTAGTAATTGTATTTGTGTTTATTTCTTGCTCTCTATCGTCTCTGTTTATTCTGTTTCCTCTCATCACATTCTCTCTTTTTTCCCCAATAACTGCATTTCAAACAAGAAACATATAGTGACATAATGAAACAGTCTTCACCCCCTTCAAAATAAGAGAACAAACATGAACGTTTAATTACTTGAATAGTTCTGAACAATCGATAATCAAAACTTCAACACAGATGTCAAACTTGGTGCTGTGAAGGTAAAAGTAAAGACGAACAGGTTTGGTTCTGGGTGCAGAAACGAACGTGTCAGAGTGGCTGAACAGGTGCAGCTGGACGCAACAACAACACGCCTGCGCCGCATGTCCCAGGAGCCCACCAACCCCTGCGGTACCGTCTGCCTCCTCTGAGTCACCACTCAGGTGTGTGTGTGTGTGTGTGTGAAGAAGCTGATTTCTACATAAGGAGGTTCCTGCAGCCTGTATGTGTCTGTTTCCACAATGTAAGGCCTCCAATCCTCATGGGACAAGACCTGCAGAGACCACACTGGGATGCATGCATGTATCTGAGCACACACGCACTCACACACACGCTCCTCTGGGACGGGATGTGCTCAGGGAGATTAGCACCCAACACCCATGTCTGGAAACAGGATGATGAAAGAGCCATTAACGTCATGGAAGGAAGTGACAGAGACACACAAACACACAGGCTGAACAATAAATTCATATAAAAACATGCTAAGATAACGCAAACCTGAAGCAGCAACGCCAGCCCCAAACAGATCAGCAAAAACACGGCACAAATATGCTGACAGCTGAGCAATTTTCCTATTTATGATTCGCATAAACTCACAAAAAAAACAAAAAAACAAACCAAGAATGTGCTTAAATGGTGCAAAACAGAGACAGAAGAAAACGCAGAAGCAGCGACACAAGCAGACAATAGGAGCTCAGTCACACACACACACCCACGCACACACACAGAGAGAGAGAGAGACACAGGAACTGTTTTCCTGTGGCAGCCTTGGGGAAATTAAAACTACATTACAGAGCTCCAGAGGGGAGCAGTGAGACAGCGACGGAGGAAGAGGGCGACGGGGAGAGGAAGCAGGAGAACGAAGGAGAGGAAAGAGTTCGCTTTCTTTTTTTTAGCTCTGGCCATAACGAGACGCTCACTGATAAGAGGAGATCTGACCTGCAAACCCTGTTTTCTCACTGATAAATCAATGCATCCATCATTTCCAGTGCCGTTCTTATTCTGTGCAGGGTCACGGGACTAGAGGCGATGAACAACCTGGACAGGTTGTGATTGTGATCATGATTGAGGAGAACCAGTCGGGTCTCTGCAGCGTAGAAAGGAGAAGTCCTGGAGAAAATGTTTATCTACAAATGAGACAAATACTGAACAGTTTGACCTCAGTGGCTCTAAAACCTAAAAAACACTGAATTACCTGTCAAGCATGGTGGTGTCGGTATGATACTGTGGAGCAGATCCCTTTTCCGTTGTGTCTATGCATTGAACAACCTCAAAATTCTTAAACTTCTGCTCAAATCATTTTAAAGGGGCAGAATTATGTGTTTTCCAGGCACATCTTATAGCTCAATCAAGTTACTATGTTAACTTCAGTTGCTATAAAAATGCTGTATATAAAAATTATTTTAAGTCATACTTTATATCTTTTAATTTATTCCATTTCTCCAGATTATTTTTTCCTCAGAAAGAAAAAAATCAGGCAATCTGGAAAGATAAACCAGTTTGCCTGGTTTGTCTGAGCAAAACATCCAAATTTAACAACACGAAACTGAGGAGGAAATTTGGTCTCTGTCTCTTTAAAAACTCCTGCTCTTTCTAAAACTCCACCTTCAGGAAGTCATCACAACACGGCTCCTTTATTAACCCTTTAACAAAGTTTTTACCAGCGTCGCTCCGAGAAGTAGCTCCCACAATGAGCTCAGCAGATGCGCAGTTCCACCAGGTGATTGCTAATTGCTGCTGGCTAGTCTTAAGGAGCTGATTTGGAAACTGCATTTTTGAGGAGGAGTTACGTACTTGAAGGCGGAGCTAAGTCCACCCAGGCATTTTGAATAGCTGAATGGTTGCCATGGAGATGAAAGGATTTCTCAAACACGCATGAAAAGAATCAGAATAAAGCTGCATCTCTGCTAACTGCGTCTTCCTTACAAATGAGGCACATATTTACCACCAATTTACCGCGTCACAACAGAGAAATAATCACTCAGAGAGAGAAACTTCTATCCAGAACTGTAAATATGTCTCCTTGTGTTCAAAATAATCGATGGAGTGTAGGATTACTAGACAAGCGGAGAGCTGCAGCTCTAAAATTGACACAGATCCGTCATGTGATAGTTGCTTCTCGGTGCTCCACTCGAGTGTGTGACACCACACAGCGAATAACAATAATCCGGTTGGTCTCAGCTTCTCGCTTTCAGCCTGGGGACTTGACAAACCTTTTCCACAATGACTCACCGGCTGTTTAAGTGTCAGCGCAAACACATGGAACGGGTAGCTGACTGTAGTCTGAGAGAAACGCCGTTCAGAGAAGAGAAAAGAAGAAAGAGGCCGTCTCTTCTGCGTTTTCTATGCAGAGGAGGAGAAAACAAGAAAAGAAGAGGTTTTCTGTTCGATGGTGGGGCAACTTTAGCTTCAGCGAACTTATCTGAAAGAGGCTGTATTTAATTTTTTGTAAGAAATATGTTTTTACGCATTTGTCACCATGTTCTGATAGTTTACTATAAGACAGAAAATCTGTAAAAAGATCAATCTTTTGCCTGGGCTGCTGTTGCCGTCTGAGGAAATGAACCACTCCCGACTAAAAACAAGCTATCAGAGCCAGGAGGCGGGTCTTAGAGCTGTCAATCAACATTGTGAACAAGCTCCTGTAATGCTACACTGCAAAAACACAATTTTACCAAGTATTTTTGTCTAGTGCAAATATCTTAATGCACTTTAAATAAGACAAAACTAACTTACAAGTAACTTTTCAGCAAGGCATATGAGCTTGTTTTAAGTAAACGATTCTTTAAAATTTGTGAAAGTAGTATTTATTTCATTAACAGATTATTTAATTAATAACAAGACAGTGTTGCCTTGTTATAAGTGAAATAATCTTATTCTTATTATTTCACTTATAACAAGAAATAATCTATAAAAAAACTTAGAGATTATTTTGATGAAATAATCTAATTTCAGCAAAATTAAGAAATTATTTTCTAAAAAAAGCTCCTATATTTTGCTGAAAAGTTACATTTATGTTAGTTTTGTCTTATTTTAACTGTATTAAGATATTTGCGCTAGACGTTTTTGCAGTGTAGCATTACAGAAACACAGTTTATCCACCGCCATCGATGGCTATGCTAACCAGCCTTAGCATTCACAACAGGCTATGCTAGCTGCAGCTTAGCAGGGAGCAAGAGAGGGAGCGCTAAGACCCGCCTCTTCGCTCTGATTGGTTGTTTCTAGTTAGCACTGGGAGAAGCCAGATTTTTTTTTACAAATTAACTGTCTCATGACAAAGTGACAGTTTCAACAAATACATAAAAAAATTTTTTTTTTATAAAAGTTACATACCGCAGCTTTAAGACCAAGGAGAAAAGGGAAAGAGAGGAGGAAAGGGGAGGATAAGTTCAGATTCTCTCCTGTGGGTTTTTCCAAACTTAACACACATTTTCCAGAGAAAGACCAATGGAACGGGTGAGAAAGAAAGAAAGAAAGAAAGAAAGAAAGAAAGAAAGAAAGAAAGAAAGAAAGAAAGAAAGAAAGAAAGAAAGAAA